>JAPYMA010001492.1:0-12059 GCA_035041965.1 Anisakis pegreffii | reverse complement strand
GAAAATTTGTTTATTGCTACTATATGTATTATTAATATTATATTATCATTCAAGTTGACCCACTGCCTATAACCCACTCCCCACCTACCTCAATATACCTCACCCGGGATTACCCACCCTTACCAATACAAGTTAACCGGCGAGCTAAGTTACCTAACCAAAGGGAATAAGACGTGAGACTTTAACTCACGTATGTAGAATAACATCCATTAACTTTTCGATTAACTTAATATTAACTTTCCGGCTTGAGAGGAACATTTTCGGGGGCGATTCAAAATTGACATAGGATGCAAATTTGAGAATTAGATGACTAAAATTGTCGGGTAACCATGAATACTGTTAGTGCCCAATGTAGGTTAGCCGGGCCTACCCTCTCCCCCCCTGCCCTGAAGCCCCCCAGGGTCTCTCTCGGGTCCTTCTCGCCTCTGTTTTCTCGGCAGATGTGAGTTGGGCCGGCCTTATTAACAATTGTATTAATTAATTGATAATATTAACATATTTATTTCAGTGTGTGATTTTAGAGTGTTTTGAGTGTGAGTTTAGTGTGTTTGTGTGAGTGCGATTAATATGTGTTTGGTGTGCGTGAGTTTTTGATTAATTTGATAAAGTGAGATGTGAGGTTGTGTGTGGATTTATCTTTATTTATCTTAATGGTGTGGTGTGATATTAGCGTGATTGTGGTGTGAGAGAGTTGCGGTAACTTGTTGTGTTTGGTGCGTGTGGTGTGAAGTTTCAGTCTGATGCGGTCTAAGTTGCGGTCTCCGGTTTCGTCAGGTAAGCGCCTTCGGTTCTTCGGAATTGGCTAATTTCGGTTGAATTCGAATTTTCGATTCATTACTACCCAGATTTCATCGGCTTTTCGGTTATCATATTGCTTCATTCAAGAATATTTGTTCTGATCGTTTCGCTTTGATTTCGCTTCATTTATCATCGATTGCATTGATCGGATTTCGTTGCATTTATCGTTGCATTTATTATTTGCCGCTTTCACTGCATTTATGAAGTATTTTGTTGCATTTTGCATATCATACTTGCATTCAGTTGACAACATTCGTTGACAATTTGAATTTGTTCTGATGAAAAAGTTCGAAAATTTCCGAACAAATTTCATGACATGCGTGAATTTCATCGCTCTGCTCAGCTTTCATCGCATTTATTAAGTATTCTGTCGTTCGAAGTCGTTTCTTATGTTCCTGATGTTTATTACTGCGCGTTTACTCGTGATTCAATCGAAAATTTCGCTGCTTTCTTCTGGTTACCATTCATACGCGCATTTCCGTTAAATCTCGTGGCGCAGTATGATATTGGTTCAGTCAGCGATTTCAGTTCTGATCGTTGCGTTTGAATTTCTTGAATTCGTTGCATTGATTGAGTATTTTGCCGTTGCAAGGCGATTTTGCGTTTATTATGGAATCGTTTTCAGTGCTTTCTGTTGGAAAATAATCGAAAACCTCTGAAACAGTTTTGAAAATATCAAAGAATTGAAAATTCTCGCAAACCAAATTACTCTATGGAATTCGTTGAAAAACTGCTAAGTTCGTGAAAAAATCTTCCGATTATTCGTATTTACTTCAGTCTTTTAAATTGCCATCCATCTTCGAGCAATTTCTTATGAGGGTGGCTATCGTCTTTCATCGCTTTTGTCAAGTGTTTTGCCGGTCCAAGTTGATTTCGTCGTTGCTTATGTTGTTGAATCCTCTTATTTGCATTTTTTATCGTTGCATTTATTTTATCGTTGCATTTATTATTTGCCGCTTTCACTGCATTTATGAAGTATTTTGTTGCATTTTGCATATCATACTTGCATTTAGTTGACAATTTGAATTTGTTCTGATGAAAAAGTTCGAAAATTTCCGAACAAATTTCATAAAATGCGTGAATTTCATCGCTCTGCTCAGCTTTCATCGCATTCTTATGTTCCTGATGTTTATTACTGCGCGTTTACTCGTGATTCAATCGTAAATTTCGCTGCTTTCTTCTGGTTACCATTCATACGCGCATTTCCGTTAAATCTCGTGGCGCAGTATGATAATGGTTCAGTCAGCGATTTCAGTTCTGATCGTTGCGTTTGAATTTCTTGAATTCATGTATTTTGTCGCTGCAAGGCGATTTTGCGCTTATTATCGAATCGTTTTCAGTGCTTTCTGTTGGAAAATAATCGAAAACCTCTGAAACAGTTTTGAAAATATCAAAGAGTTGAAAATTCTCACAAACCAAAATACTCTATGGAAATCGTTGAAAAACTGCTAAGTTCGTGAAAAAATCTTCCGTCTATTCGTATTTACTTCAGTCTTTTAAATTGCCATCCATCTTCGAGCAATTTCTTATGAGGGTGGCTATCGTCTTTCTTGTCGCTCCGCTCAGATTTCATCGCTTTTGTCAAGTGTTTTACCGGTCCAAGTTGATTTCGTCGTTGCTTATGTTGTTGAATCCTCTTATTACAAGTTTACCCGTAATTCTGTTGAAATTTTTGTTGCCTTCTTTTCATCTTCATTTACCATTGATACGCGCATTTCCGTCCGTTAAATCTGACAGCGATATATGGCATTTGTTCTTTGAGTGATATTTATTTTGCCGTTCCATGATCATTATTATTAATTTGGGACGATTGCTCGGATATGAATCGATGAGCGCATTTCGCTTCCTTAAATGGGTGTTTGTTCTGGGAAAGTGGTGTTGTCTTCAAGTGAGCAAGGTGACTTCATAGGTCCTTCTGCACCAATTGTTCGGGTGACAATTGTACTGATGGGCCTGAAAGTCGCTCTGTGGCTAAAGAATTGGGTCGGATTAATCGGAAACATGTGATCAGAATGGCTGTTTTTCCATGAATTATGGAGCGATTAGTTTCGGAAGCCTTCTGAAAATGGGTGTTCGGCTGGGGAAAGCCGCTGAATCGCTTAGGAGATGCTCCATGCGAATGCGCCATTGATGTTTATGTCGTGGTCATTTCTCATTCATATGCAAATTTGATAATTCGTGTTTCGTTTGCACGTTTAATGTTATACTTTTTGGTGCCTTTTCTTCCTCAATATGTCGTCATTTCACGCGCATTTCAATCGTTTTGAAATGATTCATTTCTTATCGATTTCGCATTTTCAGTTGATGTAGAACATATCCAAAAAATTCTTAAAATTACCAAAAAAATTTTTAAAATTTTGAAAAAATTTTCAAAAAAAATCTAAAAATTTTAGAATAAAATCCCAAAAAAATTTCAAAAGTTTCGGAAAACATCCAAAAAAATTCTTAAAATTTTGAAAAAGTTCCCAAAGAACTTCCCAAAATTTCTGGAAAAATAGTCAAAAAAATTCCCAATATTTTTGAAAAATACCCAAAAACTTCCGTAAAATCTTGAAAAAATGACCAAAAAATTCTCAAAATTTTGGAAAAATAGGCAAAAATATTCTCAAAATGTTGTGAATTACCCAAAAAATCTTAAAATTTTGAAGAAATATCCAAAAAATCCCCAAAATTTTGGAAAAAATACAGAAAAAATTCCTACAATTTCAGGGAATTTGCATACAAATTTGCAAATTTTCAAAATTCAAAAAAAATTTCCAAAACCAAAGATGAAAAATCAAAAAAAGCAAGATAAAAATATAGAAATAAACAAAATATACCTAATGATTTCAAATTTTTTATATACTTAAGAAAATTCCAAAAAAACCAACAATGAAATCCAAAAATCCACACAGAAAATATCGGGAAATGGCATTTCGAAAAAACCCATTGTATACTTCAATATACCACTCTGTTTACTATCAGCTCGCAAAAATTTGAAATCATTCGTCGCAATCTGAGTGATACTTGATGGAATTGATAAAGCGTTCATCAAGCATTAAATCGGTGGAGTGAATATTGTTTGGATGAAAATTTTTAAATATTATAGTATTGGAAAAAATGTTTGAGAAATAGTGATGGCATCCAAGCGATAGTTCAGTTCGGTCGGAATCCGACCGAATCAACCTTTCACATTCCGATGTTCGGAATTCCGATCGACTTCACATTTTGAGATTCCGACATTCGGTATTCCGACGGAATCTCAAAATCATTCGGTCGGAATCCGAATATCGGAATGTCAACCGAAATTTGTAGAAAACTTTCCGACCGAACGCCCGTTGGATGCCATCACTATTATGGGATAGTGGAAATTTTCAATCAGTTAATATAATCAATCGTGAGACTTAATTAAGTTCACATTTTTCCCAATTTTCGGAGGCGGTGGTGGGGTTGGGATGGGTGGGGCCACCGCCGGACAAGTTCATTCCTCAATCCTCTGGAGTGTTCTCTATGAGGATTGAGGAATGAACTGGTTTAGGGTTCGGGGTTAGGGTGGGGCGGGGGGTGGGGAGGGGGTGGGGAGGGGGTGGGGAGGGGGTGGGGAGGGGGAGGGGGTTACTTGGTACTGGGTATACGCTTGTTTATTATCAGCTGCAAAATTTGCAATCATTCGTCGCAATCTGAGTGATACTCGATGAATTGATAAAGCGTTCATCAAGCATTAAATCGGTGTGAGTGAATATTGTTTGGATGGAAATTTTTGAATATGTATTGGAAAAGTTGTTTGAGAAATAGTGATGGCATCCAAGCGAGAGTTCAGTTCGGTCGGAATTCGACCGGATTGACTTTCAACATTCCGATATTTGGAATTCCGATCGACTTGACGTTTTGAGATTCCGACATTCGGAATTCCGACGGAATCTCAAAACTATTCGGTCGGAATCCAAATATCGGAATGTCCAACGAAATTTATACAATTTTTCCGACCGAACGTCCGTTGGATGCCATCACTATTAAGGGATAGTTGAAATTTTGAATCAGTTAATGTAATTAATCGTGAGACTTAATTAAGTTCATATTTTTCCAAGTTTCCAGAGGCGGTGGCGGAGTTGGGATGGGTGGGCCACCGCCGGATAAGTTCATTCCTGAATCCTCTGGAGTGTTCTCTGAGAGGATTGAGGAATGAACTGGTTTAGGGTTCGGGGTTAGGGTGGGGCGGGGGAGGGGTGGGGGGTGGGGAGGGGGTGGGGAGGGGGTGGGGAGGGGGGTGGGGAGGGGGGTGGGGAGGGGGGGGGGGGGGTGGGGAGGGGGAGGGGGTTGGGGGTGTTGTTTATTATTGTTTCATTTATTTATTTCATCCAACGGCGAGATGTTCTCCCCGTTGGACGAGATCCGACGGCGTGGTGAGCCATCGGATCTCACCGATGTTCACTTCTGCGTCCACTCGTGGACGCATGCCTCTAATATCGTCCTGTCTCGTTGTCCGATTTTTCTTTTCAAAGTCTCATCCCTTTGATTTCAGATCGCGTGGATCGGGGACGGTGGATCGCTGAAGTACGAGCAAGACGGCAAGAAGACGTCCTCACGTTACCGGTGACCGTCGGTGAATTGTGGATGGAAGTTGTTTCGGTATCATTTAGTTCAACCGTATCCGGTCGTCGCTGTGCAGTCGAGGTATCAGTTTAACAGCTTCAATTTTCAGGAATTTGTTTTTGTTTCATCTAGTTTGTTCTTTGTTTTCTCTTATCATTGATATCAGTACTATTATCCCTTTTATTCTGGTTATGACTAAATACCATATCACTGTGTTCGCTTTTTTTAATCTATGAATTCCTCAAATTTCTTAGAAATCATTTAGACATATCATGCGATTTTCGATGCGTGCAGGAGGGATCTTCACAGGGTCACAAAGACTTTGAATGCAGTGACACAGTGCTTCCTGTGAACAATTGCTAGATTTCAGGTTATTTTTGCGTAAATGAAGTTATGTAATTGTTTCATCTGTTGTTCCTCGAAATGGCCTTTTGTTTGAACGAGCGACTGTTACGGAATGCTTTCAAATCACTCGCAGTATGGTCTAGGATTTGTTTACAGATAGCCGCAATGCGATTTATTCGTGGTTAAACAAAGGATGGAGAACGAAGCGAGGATGACAACAGAACCGACGATAAATTACGCAATGAAGAACATCCGCAAAAACTGAAAGAGGTAAAATCATCAAGTTTTAATTATTAGTTTTCTTTAATTCATCATTTCAGTGGTTCAAATATGTGATGTGCATCGTATGGTTTTATGGGTGTTGCATGCTTTTTTTGTGAGCGTGGTGTTATGAATGCGCCATCCATTAATTGCAGGAAAGGTGTGCATTGCGAGCGGCAAAGAAAACACAAAACAAGACAAAAATTTTGAAAATAAGATGCAAGCAGTTAGTAAAGAGAAGGAGAGAAGGAAAGGTTAACAATTGATGAATTGTTATGAATTTGAACTATGAATTTATAAATTATGAATTATGAAGTTAACAATTATGAATTTAACATCGAAGTTAACAAATTGTCAGGAGGCATCGAGTTCTGTTGTGAATGCGAGTCTGTGAGTGACAATTTTGATGAGGAAATCAGGTAGTAATCGTAAAGAAACGGAGGAAAAAGAGCATGGCGAAAAACTCGATGAACCAGCAGAAGAAATTGGATATAGCTCGAAGGATTAGCGAGACGGAAGATCGAGACAACGAAAAAGGTTCACTTCAAGATAAGCTCATTGGATAGCATTATTATCATTCAGTTGAACGACAGGTTGGTAGAAATTCTTGAGGCTTGTTGAAGCGAACTGAATCATTTTCTAGAAATGAACACGAAAGGCAGAGAAAGCGCGAATTTTGACACAAGAGAGATCCGTCTTGAGTGCGTTGACGTCGTCTCCCCTCTACATTGATCAAAATCAACTTCCGATCCTCGAACGAAAACATCGATGGAATGCACTAGTGGAAATAGAACATAAAAAATTACAGGATGTGATGAAGTAAAAGGTAAATTCGTCTTCCTTAAGAAGTTCATCAAAAATGATAACATAGTTCCTGAGGGATCGCCTCGTTTATCAATATCTGGTCAAAGTATTTAATACGATGTAATGTGGATGCCGTTCAGCCGCCCAAGAATATGATTTCGGTCGTGTGCAGTTTGAAGATTTTGGCCGCAGTTTCGGATCGAGTAGGAAAACTTAGCGATGGCGATCACATAACGATAGTGTGACGCGAAAAACACAGATGGCCTTCCAGGAAAGCAAGCCGTCTACCACCAGCACATCCGTATGTGAAATGAGCAATTTTCAACAGCTGTATGAAATTCAATAGTTTTAGTAATCAAACTTGTGTTCAATCTTCAGTTTTGAATCAGGCTCGAATTGATTTTGCAACGCTTTTTACTTCAAATTGCCGTTATTCTCCTTTTTCATTTGGACATTTTTTCATAATCAGATGCTCATCCTTCGCTAAATGTATTTTTACGTAAAGGTTGCGTAATTCAGATGGCAGATAAGAAAAAGGATAGCAGTTTCTTCCGAATCCACTTTTGTCTACTCTATGGAATGGAGTAAAGGCAGATGCGTCATGGCAGAGTGGCAGTGCTCTACGTTCTCACATGGCACGTTAAGGTTGGAATCCTGACTTTTGAACTTCTTACCTTTCATTTGGGAATTTTATTTCACGTTTAGTTTTAAGTTTTTTAAGTCCAATAGTCAACACTGAGAGGTACTAACCTGCCATCTCGGCTGTTCTGCAAATTGAAAAGGTGAAAAGGGAAAAGTTTTGCAATTTTTTCAGAATCCATTTTTGTGTACTTGATACTTAGGTTGGATTTTAGGTGCGCCGTAGCGTAGTGGTAATGCTGCCTGTTTTCGCAAGGCAGAGCAAGGTTCGTATCCTGCCTTTGAAAATTTTTGCCTTTAATTTCGGAATATTATTTCAGGTCTGGTTCTGAGTTTTTTAAGTCGCATAGTGTAAACTGAGAAGTGCTGATCTGCCGTCCAGGCTGTTCTGCAAATTCAAAAGGTGAGCAAGGAAAAAGGCTTGCGGTTTTTTCGAAATCCATTTTTGTGTACTTGATACTGAGTGTATGATGTAGGTGCGTCGTAGCATAGTGGTAATGCTGTCTGTTTTCGTAAGGCAGAGCAGGGTTCGCATCCTGTTTTTGAATCTTTTGGCACATTGTTTCTGAATTGTAATTCAAATCTAGCTTTGATTTTTGAAGTCATATAGTGTAAATTGAGAAATAGTAAGATGTGATCTCAGTTGTTCTGGAAATTGAAAAGGGGAAGGGGAGAGAAAGTTTCTAATTTTCAGAATCTATTTTTGTCACCTTGATAGTGAGTGGCAACGGAAAGCGTGTTGTAGCGTGGTGGTGGTGATTTCTGTTTTCGTATGGAAGAACAGGGTTCGGACCCTTACTCTGGAACTTTTGGCCTTTTACTCTCCAATTTTATTTGAGCCTATCTTTGAGTTTTCAAAGTTGTACAGCGAACACTGAGAAGTAGTATTCTGCCATCCCAGCCGTTTTGGAAATTCAAGAAGCAATAAAGAGAAAAAGTTGATAATTTTTTAGAATCCATTTTTGTCTACTTGATAGTGAGTATCAGTGGAAGATGATTCGTAGCATAGTGATAGTGATGTCTGTTTTAGCATAGCAGAGCACGGTTCGGGTCCTGATTTTGGGTCTTTTAGTATTTTATTTGTGAATTTAATTATAGGTCTATGCTTGAGTTTTTAAAGCTCCATAGTGCATTTTTAGGGGCAATAATCTGCCGTCTTTCGCAGTGTCACAGAAATTAGGAAAAAGAGTAAGGGAGGGAATAGTTACGTTTCATTGCGGAAGTAGGGAAGCACGAGTTGAATAGCGAGGGATGAAATGACGACAAAATTTTTGGGGTTAAGTTATGTCGGTATTTTCAGCATCTTTCAGAAGGGGAACGCCAATGACGCATAGGAATGCATCTTCGATGGATCATTCACAACAGCAAGTTCCATTGCTATTTCGCGGACATTTACGCGTGTTCGTCTCGTGTGCTGGATTGTCGTTGATTTCGTTACTTTGCTGTGCATGAATAAACTAAATTCACTGTGTTTCATTATCATAATAAAGATGTGCTCAATTTGCCTTATATGTATTCCCTCACAATTTGCCTTATAGTGCATCCAATAACTTTGAAACTAATTATAAGTGAAATGATTTCATGTACGCGAAAAGTGATCAACCTCATGAGAATTACCCTTGTTAAGGCAAGGTGGGTCAGGGGACCCTCGGTACCTAGGTAGATGCTCAAAGAAGCTACTCTGGTACATATGTCCTATATCTGATCAAGTCGGCAACACTTCCAGACCGTTATATTAGTACCATATCGCGAAGAAAGGATGATAGCGACACCGGCACGCACCAGCAACATGCCATGAAGCCTTGCGAAATAGCTTGACGAGTCGCTGAAGATTTCGGTAGGTGTATGAATGCCTATCCCACATTTTCCTAATTTAGCTCCGCTTATTATCATTACGGCGGATCGGAAACACCCACATGGGTCCCATTTTGTAAACTATATACAGATATATCATAAAATCTTGCAATTGGAAGTGACCACTGACAACCTACCGGATACTACGACGACCTTATGTGTAACCGATACCAGAATACACTACAGCGATCAACATACCCGAATCACCCTTCCAGCAGCTCATTTAGAGGCCTATTTCCACGCTCACAAGGCTTTTCTTACTCTGCGGTATCGGAACCCAAATTTCTCACCCCGTATTGATCATCCCTATACACCTATTACCTAAGCTACGTGGTACTTCCCCGTTCCTGTTTGAGTTTCATCATGTAAGATGCGTGCCTTCAGGAATGACAGTTTCAGAAATGACAGGGACGACACCTTCAGAAACGACACGCAAGTAGCCAAGTTCGCGAACCTATTTCTCATTTTGAGGTGCAATTAACTTTCCGCATTTGGGAACATATAAGGAAGCCAGATTCTCCCCCCTTCTGCACGCATGAGGCTTACTCAATCTAAGGTCTCCGCTTGCGCAGTTCCGCAGGACCAATATTGGGAAAAGTTCTTGCTAACCTAATCCAGATTCAGCTTCGCAGACTTTTACAGATTACCTCTATGAAGCAGTGACTATATATCATGTAAACTTGGAATTGAAATCAAAGTTATATCAGTCTGCTTGAAAGCCAGTCACTAATTCGTTCATGTGAATGTTTAGAACGCTCATAATAATCCAAATACAAGCAAAGTAATTGATCACAAACGCATTAGATGAAGACAAAATGTGATCACTGATCACCACTCAATTTTATTCCATTTTCCCTAGGTTCAAGCAAAGGAAGTGAATGATAGAAGATGTGGTCATTCGACCAAGGCTCATTTATTAGTGCCCTAAACAGAACGAAAAGAACTTTGGAAAAGCAAATCTTAAAACTTATCTGAGCATCACCCATTATTTCGTCGTAGCTATGGATGATGCGTTTAAGTAAACAGTCGCTGAATTGGTAGTTGTCGCATTTCAACATCCCATACGCAGTGTGTGATGCTGGATGGTGGATTCTTGTAGCAAGACAGCTTTAAAATTAGCATAAACTCCAGGTAGAGGCAGTCAACCTTCGAGTCAGAAGCAAAGTAAACTGATATTCAGATCAACTCAGGTTAAAATATCTTGACTCTAGTGAAACTCGTGCCTCCCCCCTTCATGAGTCAAATCAGTGTTAGGTTGACCAATCGTAAGCATGAGGGAGGCTATTCGATACCAAATTTCAAATCAAACTCAAGTCAAACGTAACCCATCTAATTCATAGTTACTTCACATTACTGTTGACTCAGGTCAACTCATAATGAGTCTGAGACTATGCCAAAGTCCAATATGAACTCAGAGATACATCTTCTGCCTCAGTCAGGACTAATTAGTTGAAGGATCCAGTCAGCATCATATGGTTTTTGAACGTTAAGGCTATCATCTTGACGCTCGCAAATATATAGATTTGAAAGTCTCCAAGATATTACTCAGACACTGACTTCTTAGAAATACATCAGTTTCAGAGTCTCCAACATCGACATACCTAAGACGGAAGGGACTTGACCTGAAGATAGCACCTTACAGATAAGTCAAGTTTCTATGCACATGCGAAACAACGAATACCCAGCTCAACCTCAGCCTCGGATATGAGCTCCCTGATATGATCATTTTTTTAAAGCACAGGTACTGTTTCCAAACATCCTTCACAGTCCTACCATCTGCATGAATTCTTTAAGATCATTCAGTATCTCAATGCCATCAACGGAAGATAACAATTATACTGGCAGTGAAAACAGATTATTTCTGAGATGTTGTATGAATGCACTATGGACGCAGCAAGCAGATAAGCTTCGGCGAGTAACCACAAACACCTAAGAGATTTCTCCTTATAACGCATTTAGTAACATTGAACTAAGTGAAACGATTTCATATGTGCCAGCCAATGGTCAACCCGATCATAATTCCCCCCTGTTAAGAGGAAGTGCGCACAGTGAGTCCGGGAACCCTCGTTACCTGAGCAAATGCCCGAAGGCACTACTCAGGCCAAGTTACGCGCATTCCCTATCCCCGGTCAAATCGGCGCCTTCCTCGGGCCGGGAACGCCCGTACTTTCTTTCGAAGATGAATGATGACGATACCCGGGTAAGTATCATCAACATATTTTAAGGCATTTCTCCCCGATTCGCCGAGACTGCCGGTAGGCGGGGAACGCCTGTCGCATTTCCCTAAACCTAGCCCCTCTTATTGGCAGCTCGACGGGTTGGGATCACCCACGCAACCAAAATATGCATTTTAAAAGTGACCATTGACTGCACATGTGACATCGCTTTCAACTTAATTCAGCTGTCGCTAAACAGCACTACAAGGAAGACGTTCTTCGAGTCACCACCTAGTGACTCGACTCTTCGGGTGAGCGGTCCAGGCGAACTTTCCAGACCTACCGCTACATCCATAACACTCTTCATACCCCTACTTGCTTGCAACTCAAATTTCGATGACACGCCAGCATACCCATTATCTTCGTTAGTGACATCAGCACCCACCCCTAATCCAGTTTTCTCCCAAATAATACCTGTGCTTTTAAAAAATTGACTAAAACAAAGAGATCATTTCTAAGTCTGAGGTTTGCGTAAGTATTTGAAGTCCGGTACATACTACGAAGCTAAACTCATCCGTATACTACATGCCTATGAGTGAAACAGCAAGTCAACTAACAGTCAAGTATATT
>JAPYMA010001491.1:0-26207 GCA_035041965.1 Anisakis pegreffii | reverse complement strand
TTCAATTCACCTGACGTTTAATTAGTTATTCTCTAATATACTTGACTGTCGGTTGACTTGTTGTTTCAGTTATAGGCACATAGCATACGGATGAGTGTAGTTTCGTAGTATATACCAGACTTCAAATACCTACGCAAACCTCAGACTTAGAAATGATCTCTCTGATTTGGTCAATTTTTCAAAAGCACAGGTATTGTTCGGAGAAAGTTGGATTAGGGGTGGGTGCTGATGTCACTAGCAGAGGTAATGGGTATACTGGCGTGTCATCGAAATTTGAGTTGCAAGAAAGTAGGGGTATGGAGAGTATTATGGATGTAGCGGTAGGTCTGGAAAGTTCGCCTGGACCACTCACCTGAAGAGTCGAGTCGCTGACTGGTGACTCGAAGAACGTCTCTCTTGTGATGCTGTTTAGGGACAGATGAATTGAGTTGAAAGCGATATCATGTGTGCGGTCAATGGTCACTTTTAAAAAGCATATTTTGGTTGCGTGGGTGATCCCAACCCGTCGAGCTGCCAATAAGAGGGGCTAGCTTTAGGGAAATGCGACAGGCGTTCCCCGCCTACCGGCAGTCTCGGCGAATCGGGGAGAAATGCCTCAATATATGTTGATGATGCTTACCCGGGTATCATCATCATTCATCTTCGAAATATAATACGGGCGTTCCCGGCCCGGGAAAGGCGCCGATTTGACCGGGGATAGGGAATTGCGCGTAAGTTGGCCTGAGTAGTGCCTTCGGGCATTTGCTCAGGTAACGAGGGTTCCCGGACTCACTGTGCGCACTTTCCCATCAGGGGGGAATTATGATCGGGTTGACCATTGGCTGGCACATATGAAATCGTTTCACTCAGTTCAATGTTGCTAAATGCATTATAAAGAGAAATCTCTCAGGTGTTTGTGGTTACTCGCCGAAGCTTATCTGCTTGCTGCGTTCATAGTGCATTCATACAACATCTCGGAAATAATCATTGTTTTCACTGCCAGTATAATTGTTATCTCTCGTTGGTGGCATTGAAATACTGAATGGTCTTAAGAAATTCATGCAGATGGGAGGACTCCCAAGACCATCATGTCCCAGGATGTTTGGAAAACAGTACCTGTGCTTTGAAAAGATGATAATTTCAGAGAGCTCACATCCGAGGTTGAGGTTGAGCTGGGTATTCGTTGTTTCGCGCATACATAGAAGCTTGGCTTACCTGTGAGCTGCTATCTTCTGGTCAAGTCTCTTCGGTCTTAGGTTTGTTGATGTTGGAGACTGTCGAATTGATGTGCTTTTAAGAAATCAGTGTCTACGTAATCTGTTGAAGACTTTTAAAGCTATATCCTTGCAAGTGTCCAGATCCCAGCCTTAGAATTTGAAGGCCTTATGGCGCTCACTGGATTTTTCGACTAGAAGCTATAGCATAAACATAAGACATGCATTCATATAGAAACTAGGAGATACGGAACGTTGGCACACTCTTGATTTAGACTTAGTGTAACCTCAGGTTTCACTATACTCTGACTTAACTCGATGAATCCGTCAGTTAGTTCTGTCTTTGAGCTAATTTGACATAGTTTGAGTTTGACATGGCCCTACTATGAGATGATTGAATGTGTCTTAAATTGAAACTGTGTTCTTTATGGTTTCCGATTATTGTAATTTTTGTGTTAACGAGACTTAAACTTGGATCTGATTTTAACCTTGATTTTAAAGGATGTTAATCGTGATAAAGTGTAGGGCACTAATAAATGAGCCGTGGTCGAACGACCACATCTTCCACCATTCACTTGAACCTAGGGAAAGTGTAATAAAATTGAGTTGTGATCAGTGATCACTTTTTGTTTCCATTTGTTGCGTTTGTGGTCAATTATTTTGCTGGAAAGTCTAAATGTATTTGGGTTGTTGTGAATGCTCTTGACATTGACATTGGCAAGAGCGAATTAGTGACTGCTTTTCAAGCAGAATGATATGACTTTTATTTCAATCCCATATTTACATAATATATAGTCACTGAATTATGAAGCTAATTTGTAAGAATCTGTAAACGTGGGTCTGGTTTAATTTGGCAAGGATTTTTCCCAATACTGGTTCTGCGAAACTGCGCAAGCGGAAATCTGAGATTGAGTGAGCATCATGCGTGCAGAGAAGAGGAGGGCTGACTTCTTTGTATGTTCCCAGTCGCGACAACTTAATTGCACCTCAAAATGAGAAATAGGTTCGCGAACTAGGCCATTTCTGAATGCACGCAGTCTTACTTGATAAAGCACAGACAGGATTAGGGATGTACCGTGTAGCTTAGGTGATAGGTGCATTAGGATGCTCAATGTGGGGTGAGAAATTTGAGTTGCGATGCCGTAGGGTATGAAGATCATTATGAGCGTGGCAGTAGGCCTCTGAGTGAGCTGCTGGAGGGGTGTTTCAGCGCGAACCTGTTATAGGGCATTTCTTTTTCGTCACAAGCAAACATTCATTTGGAACCGCAAACATCGAGAGATTTTTCACTCGCTTAACTTACGGTGCTCATCGAAGTGCGCACGCAGCAGTGAGGTTGAATTTTTTTCTTGAGTTTTGAAAGTGCTTCATCTGGAGTCAATGTCGAGGTTCTGAAACAAAAGACCGCAACTGCGTTTTCGTTCAATTAATGAAATCAAACTGATCGTTCCATTAGTCTGGTTTGACTTGGCAGAACGAATTGCCACATAAGCACAAAAATAGTTCTCCTTTTTGAAGAGAACTGTGCGAGTTCTCTCCATTGCTCTCCATCGAAGAAAAAACTAATCCAGACGCATAAGTCGTTATCTTCTGCCTTATACACTTCTAATGGAGCTAGATCTAAAAGCCGAGAGCGCATAGCTGAGCCAGCTCAGTCTCAAATGCACGGGAGAGTATTAGGTGAAATGTGAACACAAACATCTGATGAGGCATGAGTATTTTGACAAATGAGAAACGTTTTGATTGATTTATTTGATGAGAGGACGGACGGACGGACACATTCAAAATATTCATATTTTGAAATGTTTTTGCGAAATTGTATGAATAACATTTCAGCATCGTTCATTGAACCGTTCGTTCACATTCCATTCATGCGGCTCATTTCCGACGGCGAATACTTTACATAATCGACGTTAGTGAATCCAAACTTTTCAGAATGCATCCACCCCTCTGGCCGTATGTGTGACACTATCCTATAATTCTGTTCATCATACTGTTGATTAATCCGAAATCAATTTCACCGACAACTGATCATTATTGTACTGCCAGCTGCTAGCTGCCTCAATTTTGTCAAGTCCCAAAATCCTCCTGTCTCTCTCTCTCAAAGAGGACTGACTGTTCGCTCAGCTGGGCACCATTGATCGAGCATAGTTGGACGATCCAAGCTGATAGGAATTTCAGATTTGTTTTTGATAACAATATAAGTAATCACTGAAGTTAATCTTAGGAGTTCATTTTGGTTAGGCTTTCTTTTATTCAATGGAGCAACGGTTGATCAATGGGATTGTTGATTCATCAGACTGTGAACGACTTGGAATCAATCAAACACTGATTTTTGTTCGACTGGTTTTTGATTTGCTCTCCAAAAGTCTCACCTTTTTTTCAGCTTTTTATTCATACTTTTCATCAAGATTGATAAAAATTTGATGGAATCAATATGCTGCGATCACGTTGCGGCTATTCAACGCTCTTTGAGAGGAACTTTGTAAACATTCCGTTCGATCGTGTGTTTGAGCTTACGATTAGATACGGACCGAATAATTGTTGAGGAAAACATTCACCATTCGAGAAGCCATAAGCTTATCAATGATGAATAATTTTGTGGTCGTAGTTTTTGTGTTACTTCTCTCGAATGCTCAAATTGCGTGTGCCTTACTGAATCGTCGCCCACGTTTTTTCCATAGAAGATTTCTGCTTGGAGTTAGATTTCGGCGAATTGCTTTCACGAATTACTTCGACAAGTCTTATGATTCGTTCGAAAAAAAATTTCTCTCGTGATGAAATATCATCAGTGCAGCGTGCAATCGAATTCGTCGTGTTCATACTTAAAATTGTAAATATTTGCAAAATTCAATGTATATTCTTCAGATGTGCGTATGTTCGAAAAATTCAGCCTTCAGCCACTAATGCCCGCGCTATGTTTGCAACAAATGTTGCTGCAATCGAAATGATGTTGCACGCATAAACATGCATAAAAGCAAACGTATTTTTATGCGTTTGTGGCAAAAATGAAAATTCAACGCTTTGAAACGAATCATGTTCATTGGAATGTAGTGAGTGGAAGCACTTTATTTCATTTTCTTTGTTTGTTCTTCACATCGATTGTAGTAGTCAGTCGGTTCGGTTCACATTTGTTCACAAGAAAAATTGAATCAGCTAAGGTTTATAGCAGCAACAACAAAAACACAATCACAGAGTAAAACGTGGGAGGAATGCCGCTAAAAGAGTGCTGAAAGAAGCCGGCTGGCTAGCTGGTAGTATCAACAACATGTAGACACTGGCACTGGCACTAACAACACACGAGGATTTGCACATGAAACGAAACAAGTTTAAGTGCAAAAGCACGCTCTCGATAACGTGACGACATTCAAGATTACTGCTCCATAACTCTGTCTGTCCATCGTTCGCTTGGCTTGTTGACTGCTCCTCGTTAATCTTAATCCATTCGTCGTTGCTTCAATCAGATGATTCAATCAATTCATGATTCAATCAATTCGTTGCTTCAATCAATTCATGAGAAGAGGATAAAAGTCTTAACGAATAATCTCAAAATTCACGAAGATAATTCTAACAACAAGCATGATACAACAATTGTATTCGGCCCTATTGTTGAGAAAATGAAAATTTTTTTTGAAACGTTTGCACATTGCGTAGTACACAATCATGAGCCATTATGGCGGTGGTGGTAATTGTGATTCGAACAGTGTAGATTTCGAGAGCTGAGGTGAGTGCGAAGAAATTGTATAAAATTGAAAATGTTAGCGGCAAATATAAGCGAATCTCGATGGCCGAAGAAGTTTTAGTGCAGATTTGTTGAGTTGTTACGCTGGGTTCTGCGTTTTCCATTTGAAGACGACGTGCTAGTCGGTTAGCGATTGAGTTTTAAACATTTATCATTAAGAACAACTGTCAATCATTTATAACAAACGCAAGTAGACGCGAATTCATTTGGTTGGTTCGAATTCCATAAATTAAATTCGTTCGTTCCATAAAATGAATTTACAAATTCAATAACGATCGCCGCAAACTTCTTTTTTCCCATTTTTACTTTTTCTTCTTCCTCGTGAAGAAAATGAAAATGATTCGATTGAAAAAGTAATAGGAACGTTGTTGTAGGGGAGCAGAGAACTTCAATGAAATCAAAGGAATCACCAACAATAGGATTAACAATTATCGAAATGATAAAACTACTTGATACTTTCAACTTGAAAACTTTGTCAATTGAAAGTTACTGAACAAAAAAGCAATGAAAAACAGAAACGTGCGCATGAGAATATGAAAATTTCTAACAAGTGCAGCAGTCTGAGCGGAGAATATATGATCAATTAGAATAGTACGAAGAAAAAATTCAAAAATACATGCTTGGATGGATAGGAATAAGAAAAGTGGATGAATGAACGAATGGAACGCATGTGCACGAAGAATAAATTTAAGATTACAGAAAATGAATTAGAAAAGAACATTATGACGCGAGAGAAGATGTTGAATTTTAACATAACCATTCGGATGGATCGTAAAAATATGACACATTTAAACAAAACGATGAAGAAAACCAATTACGAGGCGAACTAAGCATAGCTACGAAGCAGATTCACAAACATTCTCAAGATTTTGAAGAATGAGAATACTTAGAACAGAACAAAGTTATTGGTGAGAGAGTGAGTGCATCGTCACATCACATCCTCTTCACAATGCTTTCGTTCATTCCAACGGATTGAATATCTCTTCCAGTTGTTGTTTGATAAACAGCTAACGAACTGATCATCAATTAATCCAATCCAACGAATATCGTCAATCATCCTCGAGTTCATCTCTAGCATAGCATCTTCAACTTTATCCCTTAGAATGTTATCGTCCTCTTCATAGCATCATATTTTCTCTTGTTCCCCTCTGCTACTTCATTGTGTGTCCTATTCTATTCAAAGCCTTCTCTTGCACAGTTCTTTCTTTCAGTTCTGTTCTGTATTCGATATTGTATCGGATCGTAATATTTTCTATCCGAAATGAAGGAATGCTATCGAATCGTTCACTATCTGGTCCTTACCATTGGATTGCCATCATCTCATCATATCTCTTCAATAGTTTCTTGTCTGCATCGATTTTTTTCATTGTACCACCACTTCAGATAAACCGTAATATGTAAAATATTCATATACTTCTTACTGATTTTATAAGATCGGTTGGGCTGATCTGTTTGAACTTCTGGTGCTTTGCGGTCTCCCAATCCTCCACATTTATCATCGTTCCTTCGTTCGCTTGCCTTCATTGATCCATCAAGCTATTATTCATTCTTCCAATTCATTATCCTCTTCTCACAATTCATTTCTCTTGCTTTCTTTTACCATCTTTTACAAATTATCTTGCCCTAAGTGTTCTTCTCAGTCTTGCATTTCTACTCCTTTAAACGTCAGTATTCTTCACACTTTCATTATTATTGCCGCAGAAAAACCCTATAAAACAAATGTAATCCGTTCAATAAATGCAATAATGATAAGTCGAAAATACAGAAACACAAAACAAAAATCATTATCACAAGTGTATATCAACACAAAACAGAAATGTAAATCACATCACCCTTACCATCATTTTTTTGATTCTTTTCCACAAAATTCCTCGCATTCATAAGAATTCGATTGAATGAATCGATTTCGAGATTGTTCAATTTGAATGAGGAAAATATAGAATCATCAAGAAGAAGAAGATTAGTTCGTCAAATTCAGTGTGCATAGTTTCGATAATTTAGTAATACAACAAACCGATGAATGAATTTGAAGAGAAACGAACGAATGCATTGCTTGTATCGCATTCATCTTCTGCACACTCGTCGTGTTCACAATAGATTGCTGCTGCTGGTGCTAAATTTGATAAGCTGAAGTGGTTGATTCAAAATTCTATAAAATTCTTTTCGTAAACATTCAATTTCTTGAAGTTCCTTCTAAAAATGCTTTAGTTTTCCATTGCAATTCATTATGCATGTTCTGTTCAACTTCCTCGATATTTGAATTGCGAGTAGTTGTACTCTCAATGCTTGTTCGTCAGTCGAAAATCTTGTTGATCTGAACTACTGATCGATTTTTGGAGAATGAATTGTATGAATTGTGAGTCGATGAACTTGTAAGTAAACAATTCAGCAGCATCTGACAAGTGTCAAAATAAACGAATGAACAAGGAATGAGGAAGCAAAAAAACCCAACTCTTCGGTGTATAGTACTTTTAAGCAAATAATCTTCATGTTTGGCATAATTTGGCACAAAACTGGCATAATTTCTTCGTATAACGTCAACTGACTGTGTACTTTACGCACTCACAATCAACGAAAGCAAGCAATTTTGTGAAGCAGAGTAATACGAATGCGAATATTTGTGAGCGATTCCTTCAGAACATTTTGGTCGTGCTCTTTCAAATCCACACGATTATCGCATTGGCCGTCGAATGAAAGCAAAAAATGTGGGGACACATGCGCATCTAACCACTATGTTCGACAACAAAAAACGTGTCACTCGCTATTCATGCGAACGAATAGCCACCACGAAAATCTTGAATGCATGCATGAACCGAATAAAGTTCACGATTGCAAGAACTGAGATTCTATTTGCATTCAACTCAGAAATCAATTCGAATCACTCCTACATACCACCAAATTACTTTCAAAAATCTCCGATGCACATACATATGACTCAAATAAGTGTTCAAGCAATTATCGATGTGCTGCTATCTGTCATTCTTTCATTTTTGCACTCAAACCGATTTAAAATGAATATTTTCGACTCAAGCATCCACAGTTTCATTATACACAGCAAACAGCAAATTTCAACCGGAAAACTTACTGTAATTACTCCTAAGCTTTACTTTCAAGGACGCTGACTGAGACCATCTTTACAGTACAATTGTTACCGGGACGGAGTTCTCAGCCCTTATCTTCACGAGCACATTGGCTAAAAAACCTGTGAGATACTAACGTGTTAACTTATATCATCGATTATTTTGCTTCGTTTCCAATCGTTCGAATATCAATAGTTAATTATCCTAATTAATATTGTATCATTATGACAGTCTCAGCGTAACTAATATCGAGCCTTTATTATCTTCAACACAACATTTCCACTATGATCACCACATCACAAATATGACTGCTATCATAATTGCTATTCTGCTCACTCATCAACTTGTTAAATGAAGAAATACAACCGCAGAACATTCACTTAATTCGTTCCATTGAGGAAGGAGAACGAATGAAGGAAAAAATAAATAAATACGAAAAGGTAACAATGAGTGAATTGCCATCAATATAATAGCTAACCAACATCGTTGCTGATGATTATTGATACTTCATCTTCTTCAGCATTGAATAATAATCGTCCGTTATGAATTTGATGAGCTGATGGAACATCTGGGAAATGGAAATAATTTATCATTGTAAAATTGGTGATTTTACGGTGAAAAGATAGATGCATTCAGGAAAAATAATAATAGCCAATCTCATTTATTCTGCATTCAGTGAAAATAAAACATACAAACAGATGCACATTTCAAAACTGACATCAAAATAGAGCAAAGAAATCAATGACTAAGTGCTTTTTGGATAGATGCGATTTGCTAGAGAGGGAGTTTTGGGAGTTGACTGGGTTACTGGAGTGGCAAAGGAGAATAACTTGCAGTACTGACCTGATAATCAGTTGGTTGAACTAAGTAAGCTGGATGTTGGTTCCAGGAAATGCTCGCTTTCGTTCATGTTGAATCACCGTCCCCGGTCCACGCGATCTGAAAGCAAAGATATTAAACTTTGAAAAGAAAGATCGGACAATGAGACATGAAGATATTAGACGTATGCGTCCACGAATGGACGCAGAAGTGAATAACGGTGAGATCCGATGGCTCACCACGCCATCGGATCTCGTCCAACGGGGAGATCATCTCGCCGTTGGATGAAACGAATAAATGCAACACTAAAAAACAACACCCCCAACCCCATCCCCCCTCCCCACCCCCCACCCCCTACCCCCTCCCCACCCCCTCCCAACCCCCTCCCCACCCCACCCCTACCCCCCATCCCAACCCCGAACCCTAATCCAGTTCATTCCTCAATCCTCTTAGAGAACACTCCAGAGGATTGAGGAATGAACTCATCCGGCGGTGGCCCCACCCATCCCAACCAAACCACCGCCTCTGAAAATTAGGAAAAATATGAACTTAATTAAGTCTCACGACTGATTCAATTTTCCAGCTATCCCATAATAGTGATGGCATCCAACGGACGTTCGGTCGGAGAAATTCGAGAAATTTCAATCAACATTCCGATGTTCGAATTCCGACCGAAGAATTCGGAAATTTGGCCGGAATTCCGAACATCGGAATGTTGAAAAGTCGATTCGGCCGGACTCCGACCGAACTGAAATTTCCGTCGGACGCCATCATTATTGCACTAATACCACGTTGACAATTCCAATTTAAACAACATTCACTACACCTCACCGATTCAATGCTAACAATCGAGCAATTTCATTAAGTATCACTCACACAAGCTTGCATGGCTTTAGAATTTCGTGAGCAGATACGAAATACCATGCTAATATTTTAAGAGACAACGGATTTTTCGAATTTTAGTCCGGAAGATTTTCAGGACTTTATATTTTTTTCAAAGCTTTTTGGAAATTGAAATATTTCCAGTATATTGCTCAAAGACCTGGGACTTTTTTTCGATAACTTCAGAACAACTGTCCATGCCAATGGATATTCTGTTGAACGAAACTTTAAAAAGCAACGCCTCCCCCCGCCAACCCCAACCCTCCCTCCCCCACCCGCTCCCCGGAACCCCCCCCCACCATCCCCGGAACCCACACCCACCCCACCCCACCCTAACTCCGTAAACTTCTTACTCCAAGCTAGTGATGGCATCTGAGCAAAATTTCGTGTCGGTCGGAATGCGATCGACTGTCGGAATGATTAGGTCGGAATTCGACCGACTTGACATCTAGAATTTCCGACAGTCGAAATTCCAAAATTCCGACCGACCGTCGCTCAGATGCCATCACTACTACTCCTGAACCGTCCAAGCCCGAACATCGGTTAGTACCATGATTACATCAGACCCATCTCCTATTTAGAAACCACCTCTTTGTTCAGTCAACCCGCTATATACCGGAGAAATCATTAATTCCATCCGATGGAATCAATTTTTTAATTTTTATCTTTTTTTTATTTTTATCATTAATCTTTTTTCATTTTTATTTTTTTCGATTTTCATTGTTTCCAAAATCAGTTTTCATTCATTTTCATTTTTTTTTGATTTTTCCGAAGAATTTGCCTTTCCACTATTGTGATAGTGGAACCAATTTCAACTGTTTCCAACTCCAGCCGTTTCTACAACTCCAAAAATTCAGTGGTTCTGAAATAATTTATTCAGAAAACCACCGTTCAGCTGCTAGAAACGGCTATAAAGTGAGAAAGTGGCGCATTTCTCAAACGCAAGTAAATTTTTGCTTCTGACTCTTTTCGATGTAACAACGAGTCATCTAAATGGATTCATTTCGAAATATCAATGGTGAATTTGATATTTTTCGCCGAATATCGAAATATTTTGTGCATACGTCGATATTCACCTCGGAATTGCATGTGAAATCATTCATATTTCCTTTGTCATATGAATGAATTTCACGTCAAAATGCTGCGTGGTATGAAGGTCACATACCGAATACTCTACAAAACTTCTAGCGCACAGATGACAATCGCAAATGAAAAGTGCGCATCATAATTCGATGCATTCAGACACTTCGAAATTATAATTGCATTAGCGCAATGCTCATTCAAAAATAACGAATCGGTCGGTGTCTTAAGCGAATCGCATTTTCATCATTATACTAAATGCGATAATGTATTGGAGATATGCAATCCTCAAAGTGTCCGATACAAGTGAAAATCGAGTCCTTAATAAACATTCTACGAATACATATGGAAAACGGAAAAAATTTCTCAACAAATTTTGATTCGATCAATTTTTCACCAATGCTCAACTTCGTCTCACGTATTTTTTATATAATCGCAACAGATGCGATTCTTAACGGGACGAATCTCTCAAATTCTCGAATGATATCAAAATTTTAAGGCCACGAATGACTTTCATCCGTATGTTTAAAGTTTGCATCATAATTCGATGCATTTGCGCTTCAATCTGCATTCAAAGCGCTCATTCAAAAATAAACAGTCGCTTATTCTCAGCAATTCGCATTTTCATCATTCTACTAAATGCGACAATGTATCGGATATATCCATTCCTCAAAATAACCGATACAAGCGAAAATTGACTCATTAATAAACATTCTACGAATACATTTCGAAAACGGAATCAAATTCTCAGCAAATTTTGATCCGAAGAATTTTTCATCGAGACTCAAGTTCGACTCACATATTCTTCATCTAATCGCAACAAATGTGATTCTTAACGGGACGAATCTCTCAAATTCTCCAATAATATCAACATTTCAAGCCTACGAATGATTTTCATACGTATATGGAGAGTTTACATTATAATTCGATGCATTTGAGCATTTCTTCGAAATAAACTCGAATGAAAACAGCTCAACTGATTTTCTAATCAGTAATCTGAATGAATTTCAAAAACTTCGTCTTCCACAAAATTAGTCTTCAAAAACTCTAATAGATTGATCCTCAAAATGATCCTCAAACTTGACTGTCATATGAACGTTTCGAAAAGGTAAAATAAGAGCAAATAGAATTCTCGAAATTGTCTTCAATGAATTCTATCCGTCAAATAAAGTATACACTGGAAATTTGAGCTCTGAAGCTTCAAATTTCCAGTTAATAAACTGATCTGAACGACAATTCAATCAACTCTTCTAGAAAATCTTCGCCTATTATTTTCATAATCGAAAACCAAAAATAAAACCAGCTTTCGAATGATCAATACCACTTCCTCAAACGGTTTCAATTCATATCTAAAAATCAACCAACTTGACCCATATGCTTCGAATTTGCAAGTTTCCAACCGTCATTCTGATTCGTCATTCGAACGAAAGCGGTGGTCAATCGCTAGCTTTTTCTCCCGGTCGCAAAATGCTCTTTCTTGCAAAATCTATAAAGAAATCTCAACAACTCGATTAACTCAGATTTGAGATTCAGAGCGATTTGGCTACTGCAACGCTGAACAATAATGAACATTAAGGATAACGATGCAACAACGACCAAAAAAAAACATTCGCATAAAAATACAATGCACATACATGAAGAAGAAATAACCAAATCGCTCATAACCAAATAACCAAAAATACGAATCATTACGATGCGAATCGAATAATCAGCAAATGAACAATCGAAATCCATGCATAGAAATAACTGAACAAACAACGAAATCAGTTAATGTAATGACAACAAAATTTTATTTCATGATTTTTATATTTTTTTGTTTTTTTTTAATTTTATTTATTTTTTTGTTTTTTTATTTTTTTGTTTTTTTATTTTTTTTATTGTTTTTGTTTTTTTAATTTTTATTTTTGGTTTTTACATATTTTTTTTGTTTTTTTTGTTTTTTAATATTTTTTTGTTTTTTTTGTTTTTTTTAATTTTATTTATTTTTTTTGTTTTTTTATTTTATTTATTTTTATGTTTTTTTTTGTTTTTTAAAATTTTTTTTGTTTTTTTGTTTTTAATATTTTTTTCCTTAATTTTTGTTTTTTTCTCAAACATCAAACAGATAAAATAAAAATAAAAGCAACAACATCAAACATCAAACAAATAAAATAACAATAAAAACAAAAACAACAACATCAAACATCAAACAAATAAAATAACAATAATAACAAAAACAACAACATCAAACATCAAACAAATAAAATAACAATAATAACAAAAACATCAACATCAAACATCAAACAAATAAAATAACAATAATAACAAAAACATCAACATCAAACATCAAACAAATAAAATAAAAAATAATAAAAGAGGAACAACAAACGAACACGATGATATTATTACTGCGGGGAGGTGAAACTGACAACAACGAGCACGTGGATCGAGAGCCGAATCGAGATGGATGCGGGGAAGAAGTATTTAACGACCCATAACAACTTATCAGGATAATCTCACACTCAAGAATTTAGCAATCAATTTCGTCACCTAACGCCCAGAACATGCTATTGTTTCGTTTACATTCTTTTTTTGTTTCGCCCACAAACAAAAGCAGATTTCGTATCCAAATTTTGTAACTTCAAATGCTAATGCCCACAATCAATCAACAACACTTCATTAGTAACTTTCGCCACCCATTGCCACCACAACAATTGTTAGTAAAAATGTTAGAAGGGGAGGAAAATCGATCATCATCATAACTAAGGGAAAGGGAGAAGGGACGGGGACGGGGGGAGAGGGGAATAGAACTCATCAATCGATAGGGAAATCGCCAGAGGACCCGGAAACGATCCAGAGTGGAGGACACAAACAACAAATCAGCCAACAATCAACAAACAAAATAACAAAACAAAAATCCCCACCAGCAAGCCTTACCAAAGTACCCTACCAAATCAGTCACTCATCCTATATAATCGTCCTGTTTAATCTGATAATTCAGTCAGTATTCATTAAGCATACTATAAGTGATACCACACATAATAATACAAATCACATTATAATCACCACAGCAATAACTAGAAATATATTCGAAAATACTATAAGGTCGCCTCTATGTTAAACTAGTCGCTCATCTCAGTAAGACTAGTCACTCATCTAAGCTAAACTAAACCAGAATCAATCAGAAATTCACTCACAATCAGTCCTGTCATCACCCAACCGAAAATGATCTCATCAATCAATCAAACAACAAAAATCATGCAAAAATAACCCAACCCGACTTGCTGGTGAGGGTTTGCGATGAAATCCTGCCGCCGAATCGATGACTGCTTTGCTGCTTGGACCTCACACTCTGTATCGTTTCGAAGGACCGGCCTCATTATCCACCGAATCCCCGCTCGACTCCCCCGAGGATAGGCGCCGTCTCCGATTGGGCGCTGTTGCCTCGGTGCCCGCAGAAGCAGGAACCGCAATATACGAGATATCACGGCCCAGCTCCGTAAGGCGATCGAAGACGAGCTCGCGCACTTTGACCGTTTTCTTGGGTGCGCTGACACATCTCTCCCAGCGATGTGCGTCCATAAATATTTGTATTTGGTGGGGGGAGAGATGGTCGGGGACCCGTACGTGGTACCCGCACCACGTGCAGAGCGCTGAAAATTCGTTCAGCTTAATAGTAAGTCTTTTGGATAAATTTATGAAGCTGATTAAACATTCATCATTATGATAATATTTCCATTCACATATGCATATCACAGCAGCTCGATAGAAGACTTCAACTCATATTAACCAAATCATCACAAATTTATGATTATAACCGAAATGAACTATAATGACACCTCATTTGATCGTAAAATTCCGTTTCCGATTTCAAACTACATTGCATTATTATATTTTTGCTATCACCTCATTCAAGTTACATTCAAGAAGAGAAAATAAAATGTGAAAAATGAATTGGAAAATGAATATAAGATGCAACCGTACTCGATGTTGCGTGACAGTTGCTTCTCCGCACGTGGAGTTTCCAGGCAGCGACGGTTTCGAAGGGTGTCGCTGGCCTGGCACAGTCGGCTAGACGGCAATCTGAAAAGAATCTTTGGTGAAAGAGATAAGCATTTTTATTATCAGTCAACTCAACTATCGATGAGATGAGCTGAAACAGCGAATTAAAATCGCTCAAAAAAATTGGAATTATAACGGCATTTGCTATGAGATCAATGGAAACATGACGATTCGAACGTCGTATTCAAATCATGTATTATCTCATTAATGTGTTCTTTATCAGTTTTGTCATACGATTTGCTCAACACAAAATGCGAATACTTTTCGTTTGCGAACTACGAATTGGATAAAGTCACGATCGAATTTCAACTAAAAACTTCCAAAAGAAACATACATATTTTGTTATTGCGGAGTTCATATGGTGGTGTTTGGGGGGCCGCTAGCTCGACTGCGTGTTCCGGAGAAAGATGCTCAATATTTGATGGCCGGAACGGAGCGGGCGATGGCCGAGTCCTTCTGGCCACGGGTGCTGGGGCTGGGCCTTCTGGCGATGGCTGGGGGCGGGATCTTCTACAATAGAAGCGAAATTACGTTCCCAGTAGAAGCTGGCACCGGAATCATTCACTAGGCACTCATCGTCCTTTACATTTTCAATAATCGTTCCCAGTGACAATGACTTTTTGGATAATAAGGAGATAGATCGCAGTCATGATGTGCTGATCACTCAATCATGATAAGCCGATTAATATTTTAGCATTCTGACTTCACATCCGAATTAAATCAGATCTTGATTCTCTTAGTTCAAATCAAGTCATCATGTGATGCCAAAATAATTTTTTAATGATCTCTTTTATCTTTTTCAATAACTCTTTTTAACAGTTGGTCGTTGCTGTACGCTTTTCATCCCGTTAGCATGAAGGCATATTGTAGAATTTCATATAAAGAGTGAAAAAACCAAATTCTAGAATGAATCGAAGGAAAAGTCAAGAGGAAGAAAGACTCACAGGTTATAACGAGGTCCAGCGGCTTCGGACGACGTTGGGGGTGGGGTCGGGGGGTTACAATAATTTGGGGGAGGGGTGGTGGCGATGGGGGTGTTACTGTTATAATGGGCGTTAGCTGAAAAATTATGAGATAGAATTAATTTTTTTCAAGATAGAATATTCAGAAAAAACGATAGAATATTCAGATCTGAAATTCACACAATCACTTCAACAGTTGATATCTTAATCCAAAAATCTATCCAAATAATGAAAAACTAAAGTGTTTCTCATCAATTTTAACAATGCGTCGCTAATTTAGTCATTATTTGCAATATATAACATTTAATTAGTTTTCTGATCAAATCTTACGCCAGAGGAGGCGTATTATTACGATCGTTTCGAAGACAATTTCGATGGAGACTTTCAGAAGAATCGAACGATACTTACGTTGTGGGCGACATATACTCTCCACCCAAGGGTCGTTAGATACTGAAAAATAAAGTGATCGTTATTAAAACGAATCATGAGGGTAAAGTTATTTATCACATATGTATATATATAATATCACTTTTATGGTTGATTTGGGAGAAAAGTCTAAACCTTTTCAAACTTTCAAACGATTAATATCTACGATCTGAACTGATTGTATATCGTATGTAATCAATCTAGGTATGCTGCATTCATCCAAAAAAAATGGAGAATTCATATTTTTACCAATGATTAATTCTCTATAACAAGCTTTGTCAAAATCTATTATCTATGACATTTTTTAATTCTTGATCACTTCGAACTGTTTATAAGAAGTGTTCAATTCCTAGAGAATGACGAAGAAGACATTTATGGGAATATTCACCTTCATGGAGGCCGGAAACACCGGTGCGAATCCTCGTTCCGAGGATATCGCTTGTTTGATCGGCCCTTTTTCCCCGAATGTACAGCTCTGGCCACCCGTGCCACTTAGGTGGACCAAGAGCTGAAATTTTCTTATGCGGCAGATCACCTCAATTAATATGGGTGACGCGTTCCACGTGCTCGACCGCGTCTCTTCGGCCTCCCTAACTAAAATTTTTCAGCATCTATTATCAAGATGAATTCTGATTGTTTGGTTGAACTCAGTGAAGTTTCTTCAACATTTGTATTAATAGTATCACTCGGTTGAAATACACCAAAGATGTTCAATTCAATTCAATTCAATGTCAGTTCAGTGCTAACTAACACCAATTCAATGTTCAGTTGAATTAGACCATTTTTTCAGTTCTTCATCAACCATTTTCAGTGCTATTATTATTGAAAAATTATTGTCAACAGTGCTCGACCTATCGTTTCAGTTCATAAACCCTTTCGTGCACCATATCTATCATCAGCTCATTGATGAAGTTTTTGAAGATTAAATGCAAACTACATTCAACAATTGACGTTTACCACAAATTATGAACACTACGCACCAAAATATTCTTTACTGAGACTTGGCGGGCAGTACCGCCTCAGGTCGGCCCAGTTGTTTTCGATGTACTCCGCGATTTCACGCGGAGACGGCAGCACGCACATTGCCTGCACCAACAGCAGGAGGGTGCCGACCCATTCGCCCGAAGATCGGCGTAGGTGGTCCAGAAAGGACCCCTCTACGTCCTCCTGACCGCGGTCCGCATTTCCATTCATCGCGGCTTCACGGGCGGCCATTTTTCTAGAATTCAAATGCTTTCCATTCTCTCGTATATCATTCTTTTTTTTGCAAATTGCACCTTAGAATCACTTCTTTAACCTTATAATTTCTGTTTCAAGTTTCAAAGACCTCTAGTACTCTGCACTTCTTTCATCATGAACCATGTTGTTCTCAGTTCATCCCCTAAAACATCGTCTAATCTGTTCCAGATATGTCATACCATGATACTGGGACCGTATGTGGACTTGCTATCGTAACTGGTTTGGGACATTAGCAGAATACGAGCGCGACAAATAGTATTGATGGGGCATCAGGAACGAGATTCTTTTGCTCGCATATTTTTTAGATTTTGTGAGATGACTTTAGTTTGAATCAAAAGGCATTATTTCATAACAACACGCGAAAAAGCACGTTATCAGAAATCTCAAATTGACACTGAAGTAAATTTGGAATCATCTTGAGAAGACATTAGCAACTGATCACCATCTGCCATCTACGGAACAATTTTGATTATGAATCGGAATTTGACATGAGACAATGTAACGAAAGTGCTTTCCGAAAGCGATGACGGTATTATGTGGTACCAAAGTAGTGCGATAAATTACTGTGCAATCAGAGAGCAAAAAAATGCGCCTGAAGAGCATTGCTTCAACAGTATAATTAAGTTTGCACAGTAGAATTCATGATTTGCGCAATCATCAACTTGTGAGGTAATTATGATTTATGGAGACAGTTCCATTGGGATCGACCGCAATGTGTTATCAGGCGAACAACTCAAACTAAGCGGTGAAATGAATTCGGCTGAATCGGATCTACGATCAAAGCTCTTGAAATATACAGATGAAAGGGGTATCGTCGCTCTGAGTAATATTTTTCTCCAATCTATACATCCGGAGCTGTTCAATCCTCAGATGGTGAGTTACGGGCTACTCTGCAAAGTCATGAGAGTCGCAAATGCCTGATGGCTTATGGCAAATTCGCACTGATAGTGCAAAAAGATTCAGGTAAACTCATTCGATGCTTCCTATCATTATTCGGAACCTTTAATAGAAATCTACGCTCGCAGTCCTTCAAAACACTGGTATTTGTTCATTTTATCAAAAACTTGCGTTTACAGCAATTCAAAGAGGAACGTTCTTCATCATGCATAGAACTATCGCAAAATGTGATGAATGATATGGTTACCTAGAATGGCTTCAATGTGAATCGCTCGCAAGGAAATGTCTTATCGTTAGTGTGAGAGACAATTTCGTATGTTATTCGAAAGCTTCGAATTGGAATAAATAAAAGATGCATTTTTTTGTGGTCATTATGAAATAATGTAACAACTTATCAAAGTCATCTCAATCACGCATGAATAAGAGTATTTCGGAGTTTGCGCAGTGGAAGAAGTAATCATTCGCGCAAACAACAATTTACGAAAAGTTAGTTACGCTTTTGTAAGATAATTTTTCGCAAAATCAGGAGACATTAGGAATGCGTTCAAAGGAAACGTGAAAGAGAGTCGCGTAATAATGTGATAATGATGGGAACAGCTCAAATCCAACGAAATAAGCCTAAGCTTCAACATGGTCATCAGATTCCAAAGTATCGCGATACTGAGATACTGATGTAATGATGGTAATGCATGCAATCGAAAACTTACAATTCGCTATCGTCAAGAAAGCCTTTAAGAGCGTTTTAGCGTGGTTTGCGCTACAAAACTAATTACCAAGCTGAAATTCAATCAATCAGGTTTGTAGAAATTGAACATTTGTAAACGATTCGGATTAGTCTCGAAGCGAATATAGACCTAGATGCACAAGCAAACGAAACGATAGGGCAACGACAGTGAGTAATTACTTCCCAAGAATTGTATTAATCGGAATGCATAATTATTCTTTGAACTAGTGCATAGATGTTTTCAAAAGGTAAAAATCATAGAGAATGAGGGCAATCTCGAGGTGTCAAGAAATTAACACGTAACCGAGCAAACATAAGAGTACCATTAATTCGAAAAAAAGAGAGAAAATCGCCAGTGCGATGGCGACATCATGCGGCTGAGATGGCGAGAATTTCATGAAATGAAACATATATAATCTGCATTAATCTAATCAGCAGAAGAGGTTGAGAGTGAAATCTCAAAACATCTGATAACTTTCGAAATGAAATGAAATCTTTGTCAGTAAAACACATTCTCTAACGAAACCAATGAAAAAAGAAGCGCACAAAAAAACATCAGCGTATACGTTGTATGTGGAGTGAGGAAAATGAGCACAGTGAAGCTGTTAACGAACTGAATGCAAAGATCAATATTTAGTGACAGTGTGGTCAAGACTGATTGTAAACTAATCAAGAGGGCGGTACGATGTTGGTCACTGTTCGCATGATATGCAGCAATGAGGTAATCGATGACAACATTAACAAAACTGTTGAATGAAAATTGCAAAGCATTTCTGCATGCATGTATCGCTATGACCGACAATATCCGAATAGTGACCAAAATCGTACCACAAAATACACATTTTTCTGAAACCTAAAAATGTGCAGATACAATCTTCAAGCTAACTTTACTGTCAGATAACATAGCAATTCTTCTAAACCATTGCAATAATGCAATAAATTCAGAACATTAGATTCAGAATATCATACAATTTGCTGAGCAATTCTCCTTGCTTCAAGAGATATGGCTGTTTTCATAAAGTAATAGGAATTACCACAGATTATTATTATTACTGTACATTGGTATCATCACTAAAGATAAGATTCTTGACACAATAAATCATCAGAAATCTCAAACGTTGGTTGTGTATCATCTTCGAGAGAATATCAGTCAGTGTATAATTAGTTATGGTTTTAGTGGATTGGAGTTATATCATGGAATGACTTCAATTTTGCAGTGCTTTTACTGATTGTATCCAGTAACGATACGTAGTAGAATACATTGTTGAAGTATTGAAGACAGGGAGCAAAACGCGACAAAACAGCCAATTGAATGCTGAAAGCAAAAGACTCTGACTTGCGATTTTCGTCCTTACAATTTCATGACGGTTTGAAAACAAGGATATGTCATGCTAATAATTGAAATGCCAAATTTTAGCGTTTTCGTCTCCTTATTCTAATGCTTTCGCGTTAGATATACGATCGTATGATGTACAAACATCAATATGTTTCCGGTTAAACTTGAGAAGACGGTAGGCTTGAATTTATCAAACCTATATTTCTATACTAATGTATAATATCTATTGATCTACAGTGATCAAATGCATATCAGTGAGGACCTCAGCGCTACTTGAGATAGCTTTAATAAAATAGCTATAGCTCCTCAACTAAGCAAAATCGCCCGACAAAATATATATTTTTCTGAATGCAGAGATTCTCCTCGATGGATTGGTGTGAAGAAATTGATATGTTACTGGTCAAAGCTGAGGGTACGTTACGCTTGAATGTGCCAACCTCTATAGCATCAGAAAAATAGCCATATCTCCTCGCAGAGGCGGAATTTTCCGGTGAGCTTTCATTTTTAGAAAGCAGATATTCTGCTCGATCGAATGATGTACAAACATCAATATGTTTCCGGTCAAACTTGAGAAGACGGTAGGCTTGAATTTATCAAACCTATATTTCTATACTAATGTATAATATCTATTGATCTATAGTGATCAAATGCATATCAGTGAGCACCTCAGCGCTAGTTGAGATAGCTTCAATAAAATAGCTATACCTCCTCAACTAAGCAAAATCGCTCGACAAAATATATATTTTTCTGAATGCAGAGATTCTGCTTGATCGATTGGTGTGAAGAAATTGATATGTTGCTGGTCAAAGCTGAGGGTACAGTAGGCTTGAATGTACCAACCTCCATAGCATCAGATAAATTGTCATATCTCCTCGCAGAGGCGGAATTTTCCGGTGTGCTTTCATTTTTAGAAAGCAGAGATTCTGCTCGATCGAATGATGTAAGAACATCAATATGTTTCCGGGCAAACTTGAGAAGACGGCAGGCATGAATGTATCAAACCTACATTTCTATACTAATATATATTAAGCATTGATCTATAGTGAACAATTGCATATCAATGAGCACCTCAGCACTGATTGAGATTGCTTCAATAAAATAGCTATACCTCCTCAACTAAGCAAAATCGCCCGACAAAATATATATTTTTCTGAATGCAGAGATTCTGCTTGATCGATTGGTGTGAAGAAATTGATATGTTACTGGTCAAAGCTGAGGGTACAGTAGGCTTGAATGTACCAACCTCCATAGCATCAGATAAATAGCCATATCTCCTCGCAGAGGCGGAATTTTCCGGTGTGCTTTCATTTTTAGAAAGAAGAGATTCTGCTCGATCGAATGATGTACAAACATTAATATGTTTCCAGGCAAACTTGAGAAGACGGTAGGCTTGAATGTATCAAACCTATATTTCTATAGTAATGAATAATAAGCATTGATCTATAGTGATCAATTGCATATGAATGAGGACCTCAGCACTAGTTGAGATAGCTTCAATAAAACAGCTATACCTCCTCAACTAAGCAAAATCGCTCGACAAAATATATATTTTTCTGAATGCAGAGATTCTGCTTGATCGACTGGTGTGAAGAAATTGATATGTTGCTGGTCAAAGCTGAGGGTACAGTATGCTTGAATGTACCAACCTCCATAGCATCAGATAAATAGTCATATTTACTCGAAGAGGCGGAATTTTCCGGTGTGCTTTCATTTTTAGAAAGCAGAGATTCTGCTCGATCGAATGATGTACAAACATTAATATGTTTCCGGGCAAACTTGAGAAGACGGTAGGCTTGAATGTATCAAACCTACATTTCTATACTAATGCATAATAAGCATTGATCTATAGTGATCAATTGCATATGAATGAGGACCTCAGCAGTAGTTGAGATAGCTTCAATAAAATAGCTATACCTTCTCAACTAAGCAAAATCGCCCGACAAAATATATATTTTTCTGAATGCAGAGATTCTCCTTGATCGATTGGTGTGAAGAAATTGATATGTTACTGGTCAAAGCTGAGGGTACAGTAGGCTTGAATGTACCAACCTCCATAGCATCAGATAAATTGTCATATCTCCTCGAAGAGGCGGAATTTTCCGGTGTGCTTTCATTTTTAGAAAGCAGAGATTCTGCTCGATCGAATGATGTACAAACATTAATATGTTTCCGGGCAAACTTGAGAAGACGGTAGGCTTGAATGTATCAAACCTACATTTCTATACTAATGTATAATAAGCATTGATCTATAGTGATCAATTGCATATGAATGAGGACCTCAGCACTAGTTGAGATAGCTTCAATAAAATAGCTATACCTCCTCAACTAAGCAAAATCGCTCGACAAAATATATATTTTTCTGAATGCAGAGATTCTGCTTGATCGATTGGTGTGAAGAAATTGATATGTTGCTGGTCAAAGCTGAGGGTACAGTAGGCTTGAATGTATCAAACCTACATTTCTATACTAATGTATAATAAGCATTGATCTATAGTGATCAATTGCATATGAATGAGGACCTCAGCACTAGTTGAGATAGCTTCAATAAAATAGCTATACCTCCTCAACTAAGCAAAATCGCTCGACAAAATATATATTTTTCTGAATGCAGAGATTCTGCTTGATCGATTGGTGTGAAGAAATTGATATGTTGCTGGTCAAAGCTGAGGGTACAGTAGGCTTGAATGTACCAACCTCCATAGCATCAGATAAATAGCCATATCTCCTCGCAGAGGCGGAATTTTCCGGTGTGCTTTCATTTTTAGAAAGCAGAGATTCTGCTCGATCGAATGATGTACAAACATTAATATGTTTCCGGGCAAACTTGAGAAGACGGTAGGCTTGAATGTATCAAACCTACATTTCTATACTAATGTATAATAAGCATTGATCTATAGTGATCAATTGCATATGAATGAGGACCTCAGCACTAGTTGAGATAGCTTCAATAAAATAGCTATACCTCCTCAACTAAGCAAAATCGCTCGACAAAATATATATTTTTCTGAATGCAGAGATTCTGCTTGATCGATTGGTGTGAAGAAATTGATATGTTGCTGGTCAAAGCTGAGGGTACAGTAGGCTTGAATGTACCAACCTCCATAGCATCAGATAAATAGCCATATCTCCTCGCAGAGGCGGAATTTTCCGGTGTGCTTTCATTTTTAGAAAGCAGAGATTCTGCTCGATCGAATGATGTACAAACATTAATATGTTTCCGGGCAAACTTGAGAAGACGGTAGGCTTGAATGTATCAAACCTACATTTCTATACTAATGTAGAATAAGCATTGATCTATAGTGATCAATTGCATATGAATGAGGACCTCAGCACTAGTTGAGATAGCTTCAATAAAATAGCTATACCTCCTCAACTAAGCAAAATCGCTCGACAAAATATATATTTTTCTGAATGCAGAGATTCTGCTTGATCGATTGGTGTGAAGAAATTGATATGTTGCTGGTCAAAGCTGAGGGTACAGTAGGCTTGAATGTACCAACCTCCATAGCATCAGATAAATAGCCATATCTCCTCGCAGAGGCGGAATTTTCCGGTGTGCTTTCATTTTTAGAAAGCAGAGATTCTGCTCGATCGAATGATGTAAAAACATCAATATGTTTCCGGGCAAACTTGAGAAGACGGTAGGCTTGAATGTATCAAACCTATATTTCTATACTAATATATATTAAGCATTGATCTATAGTGATCAATTGCATATGAATGAGGACCTCAGCAGTAGTTGAGATAGCTTCAATAAAATAGCTATACCTTCTCAACTAAGCAAAATCGCCCGACAAAATATATATTTTTCTGAATGCAGAGATAGTGCTTGATCGATTGGTGATAAGAAATTGATATGTTGCTGGTCAAAGCTGAGGGTACAGTAGGCTTGAATGTACCAACCTCCATAGCATCAGATAAATTGTCATATCTCCTCGCAGAGGCGGAATTTTCCGGTGTGCTTTCATTTTTAGAAAGCAGAGATTCTGCTCGATCGAATGATGTAAGAACATCAATATGTTTCCGGGCAAACTTGAGAAGACGGTAGGCTTGAATGTATCAAACCTACATTTCTATACTAATGTAGAATAAGCATTGATCTATAGTGATCAATTGCATATGAATGAGGACCTCAGCACTAGTTGAGATAGCTTCAATAAAATAGCTATACCTCCTCAACTAAGCAAAATCGCTCGACAAAATATATATTTTTCTGAATGCAGAGATTCTGCTTGATCGATTGGTGTGAAGAAATTGATATGTTGCTGGTCAAAGCTGAGGGTACAGTAGGCTTGAATGTACCAACCTCCATAGCATCAGATAAATAGCCATATCTCCTCGCAGAGGCGGAATTTTCCGGTGTGCTTTCATTTTTAGAAAGCAGAGATTCTGCTCGATCGAATGATGTACAAACATTAATATGTTTCCGGGCAAACTTGAGAAGACGGTAGGCTTGAATGTATCAAACCTACATTTCTATACTAATGTATAATAAGCATTGATCTATAGTGATCAATTGCATATGAATGAGGACCTCAGCACTAGTTGAGATAGCTTCAATAAAATAGCTATACCTCCTCAACTAAGCAAAATCGCTCGACAAAATATATATTTTTCTGAATGCAGAGATTCTGCTTGATCGATTGGTGTGAAGAAATTGATATGTTGCTGGTCAAAGCTGAGGGTACAGTAGGCTTGAATGTACCAACCTCCATAGCATCAGATAAATAGCCATATCTCCTCGCAGAGGCGGAATTTTCCGGTGTGCTTTCATTTTTAGAAAGCAGAGATTCTGCTCGATCGAATGATGTACAAACATTAATATGTTTCCGGGCAAACTTGAGAAGACGGTAGGCTTGAATGTATCAAACCTACATTTCTATACTAATGTATAATAAGCATTGATCTATAGTGATCAATTGCATATGAATGAGGACCTCAGCACTAGTTGAGATAGCTTCAATAAAATAGCTATACCTCCTCAACTAAGCAAAATCGCTCGACAAAATATATATTTTTCTGAATGCAGAGATCCTGCTTGATCGATTGGTGTGAAGAAATTGATATGTTGCTGGTCAAAGCTGAGGGTACAGTAGGCTTGAATGTACCAACCTCCATAGCATCAGATAAATTGTCATATCTCCTCGCAGAGGCGGAATTTTCCGGTGTGCTTTCATTTTTAGAAAGCAGAGATTCTGCTCGATCGAATGATGTAAGAACATCAATATGTTTCCGGGCAAACTTGAGAAGACGGTAGGCTTGAATGTATCAAACCTACATTTCTATACTAATGTATAATAAGCATTGATCTATAGTGATCAATTGCATATGAATGAGGACCTCAGCACTAGTTGAGATAGCTTCAATAAAATAGCTATACCTCCTCAACTAAGCAAAATCGCTCGACAAAATATATATTTTTCTGAATGCAGAGATACTGCTTGATCGATTGGTGATAAGAAATTGATATGTTGCTGGTCAAAGCTGAGGGTACAGTAGGCTTGAATGTACCAACCTCCATAGCATCAGATAAATAGCCATATCTCCTCGCAGAGGCGGAATTTTCCGGTGTGCTTTCATTTTTAGGAAGCAGAGATTCTGCTCGATCGAATGATGTAAGAACATCAATATGTTTCCGGGCAAACTTGAGAAGACGGTAGGCATGAATGTATCAAACCTACATTTCTATACTAATATATATTAAGCATTGATCTATAGTGATCAATTGCATATGAATGAGGACCTCAGCAGTAGTTGAGATAGCTTCAATAAAATAGCTATACCTT
>JAPYMA010001488.1:0-19607 GCA_035041965.1 Anisakis pegreffii | reverse complement strand
TTATAATATATTGTTGTTGTTTGTGTCGTCACTGATGTTTGTTTCACTCATTTTAACTGCTAATATTCATCGAACTCGACATGCATAGTTGTGGTTCCAATGAATATCCATTGGAGTGATCAAATTTTCAGAATGTTCGTTCCATTACCCATCTCGTTCTGATTATCGCTACTTCTATTACTGTTACTGCTATGCTGTTATTGTTATTGTGCTCATCAGTATTCACGGTTTCATCACCACTGATAATTGTTGTTGAGAAATGAAGTGGATTCTAATGATGTAATGCAATATTTAATTGAATTGTTATCATGACTAAGTGCAAAAATTTTGTAGAATGAATACTGATGAAAATTGATATAAACGATAGAGAATAAAGTTTCAAATTGAATTGATCAATGAATAATCGACCATCTAATTAGTGCACTCTCGGCCTTCCATCTCGAATTGCGCTTGCAAGTTCAATACGCCTATGTCAACCCATTGCTCTGGTGTTGGATTACCAGTATGGATGAATTTTTTCGGTATTGTAAAGGTGATCTTTCGTTGACACGGCTGAAAAAAACAAAGTGTGTACATACGTAGATTAATTGCATATAAACTTTTCATTTAGTATGTTTTTTAATGGTTATCACTGCATAGTGTTCTATATACTTTCATTTGCTACCTCAATGATTTATTCACATTCATTTGTTTATTTTTTCATAAGTACTCATTTCTTCATACTCGTATTCATAAGTGACGAAAGGCTGCTCACACTAAAATTCGCGTCAAAAGTTAGCTTGATTTAAAACGTAGTATCAGCAAGTTTTGAGTGACACTGCAAAAGATACCGTAAGACCATCAAGACAGTCGTGCCATATGTACAAAACGGGGTCGATAGACGTTAATTCGCGAGTGTATCCGTTCAGCTCGAACTTTCCATCGCCGTCTGTAAATTTCTCATCGAGGGTATCGTCTGGATCTGGGCCTGAAAAGAATGAAAACTTGTGCCAACGGTTGAACTTTAGCTAATTATGAGCAAATACTGACGGCAAGATATAGCGATGGTGTTTGAATGATTTATGGTCTCTTTGAACCTTTATTCTCGGTTCATCTGTTGTAGACAAGAGATCATTTGGAATATTCATCTACCGTTGAGGTCTATACAAAGTTTTATTATAACTATATTCGTTCACCTGACAATACGCAATCATCTCATAAATATATTCATCAGCCGTCAGCTACAGATTATCAAATTAAGTATTACAAAATATTGGTTGGTGACAAGTCTTCTATTCCAACATCTACGCGGTGGTTATCATTTAATCTTAAAAACCGATTGGACGAAGTTGTCTTGGGCATCTTATCAATATCAGTAAACGAGTAAAAGTGTGGGTAGTGTGCAAAGATAACGAATTACTTTCTCACTCGTTCACTGATAGTAATAAGTCATTAGATCTGTTCAATGATGACAATAAAATCTACAAGTCTAAACGGACACATGCAGAAGGCAAAGATACGAATTCCTAATGATAATATTCTAGTAATGATAATGGATAAATGAATGAATAAACTGACCAGTGTCAATATCAACAATGCGCACTTTGGTGTGATTTGCAGGTGAAGATCCACACATAAGTTGTCCTCGGACTGCAACACCTTGCTTACGCATCGCCATTGCTTCATATGTACATAGTACAAGTAATAATGTTACGAGGTATGTGTAGTTCATCCTTTAATTGATTCAGTTGCTATTATGACTGTTAATATTGCTAATTTTATTGCTGCGATCGGTAACAGTTGTATATCAATATTGTGAATCTAGATGGTTGTGTAGCAATGTATGGGGAAAGAGACAATAGGGGGGGGGGGGTATTTTGTAAGTTTCAGAAAATGTGAGCATGTTGGGAACGATACGCGTGAGCGGACGCAGTGAGCAAGTAGGCAGTAAGCGGCATAAGTAAAAAGAATGAATGGGACAAACGAATGCGAATGAAATGAGGATATAATGAAGGATTTTGTCGTTCAAGTGGAGTGATGTTTATAATGCAGTGAATGATTCAGTGTGCGAAAAATGATAGCAGTGTTAGTGATAAATGATACAGAAGTTATAACAACAACAGCGGATTTTTAGAATGTTGCTGAACTGATTGATATTATTAAGATGTTAGCTGGATGCGCTTAAGCTTTTAATTTTTAAGCCAACGCTTACACATTACTAGCAAGTGAATTGCATCCAATCACATTCCTATCTGTGCGAATTACTCGCTGTCAGTTTGCAACTTCATTAAGCAATGATAAATAAGCATTTATTCAGCGAACAATTGGTGGTAATTTGATAATGACAATGTTAATGATAGATTCTGAAAAATGAAATAAAAGCCCACTCATATGCAGTGAACATCCAAAACACAGATTGTTGAAAATGAAAACAGTCAAATGAGTGCAACACTTAAATTCAGAATTGAATTGATGATGAGCAATATTGTGAGTGGAACACTGACGTATTCTTCTGCTATTAGCGAAGAAAAGAATGAATGAATAAATGAGATAATCCATTAATGAAGTGAATAAGTGTGTCCAGCTATTTGTTGTTTTCTTAATCATATAAAAACTATCTATCGTTCAATTAGTCAATCTAACATTTGTTTCGTACTTAAGATTGAGTATTTTTGTAATTTGTAAACGTTATCGCATTTGGCCGCTTAATAATAGAATCTTCACAATAGTTGTTCATTAATTAATTAACTCACAGCAGCCAACAACATATGCACGAAAACAGCTTCATCAAGTGTAATGACAGTCAAAAACAATCCACTTGTATCATTTCAAAACTGTCTTTCTTCAACATTTTCGCGTTCTTGAAGAACCACTGAGAAAAGAATCTCTTCTATCACGCCAATAAAATCCAATCAAACTTGAATGGAATGGACTTGAGAATTATCATTATCATGCTCACTCTTATAATGTTTATTTTCATTACCGTTGTCGTTGTCATTGTATAATCCTCACTGTCAGAATATTTTTCTTACCCATTTTGCAAGCACTCGTTTCTCGATACGTAATGATAATAATAGTGAAAATAGTATTATGAATAATAACAACAGTATTTGTATTGTATTAACGATACCAGATGTGTAATCATTTGAGATGAAATTGATGATCGCCCTTCATGTAGTGTTTGTGATCAGTTTCACGACACACATACAAACAGTTTCATCCGATATTCCAAAAGTTGCGCAGTCGATCATGACTCGTTCGACTGCAGCAAAAGGTACGCTTCTTTGTGGCACTCACCCGGCAGGCGATGTAAAAGTCCAATTATTCAGAAATTATACTGATGGTTCGTTCAGCCGTTCAGTTTCATTATATTTGCATCGTTTTTTTTCATTACAGCAGAAGAAATGTCATTTTCTTTTATCAAAACAAAATCCCAAATGATCGCTGTCACAGTTGCATATATCAATGAGTACTTACTGATTGATCCAACTTCTAAATATAACAAAAGGCGTTGAATGAAAAATTTTTGATGCGTTTTTAGGAAAGATTTTGAATGTTTTTCCAATGAGAAATTTTTGTTGCACGTTCTCACGAAAAGTTTTTTGATGTCATTTGGAAACAGATGTGAAACATTTTGGAACGTAAAATCTGAAACATTTGAGCCATTCATAAAATGAAAGGGTGTCAAAATGCAGTGAATTTGAATGAAAAGTTGCGGGAAAATAATATCGTTGAAAAAAAAGTATCAATAATGAAAATTTTCGTTATGCAGACGCAAGTGAGGTGCTTGCTCATACAGTCTCATCGAAAGTTACCGGTAAATTCAACTTGGAAGGTGATACGGTCGGTCGTCCAAATGGCGATATTGAACCATTCATAAGAATTTTTCACCGATGCGATATGGCTGAGAAGAAAGTAAGTAAAGCATTATTGTTAGTATCAGTATTCTTATCGTTACCATCATATCGTTATTATTATCACTATTACCATTTTCATTATTACTATTTGGAATTGTATTGATTTATTTGCGTATTTATGTGCTGATAAGAGAATATAAATAAACAAAAACAAATGGCAACTGCTGTTGCTGCTATTAACGATGTTGTTATTCATTCGATTCGTTTAGCTTTTGTGAGAAATAAATAATCGAACGAATCAAACACCCAACAATTGTTCTTGCTATTACACATTCATTATGTAGCGAAACAAAACTTTATTGACTGAACATTAAAAATTTTCGAAACATTTTCGCATATGCATTCATGTGATTGAATTTTTGCTCCTTTTTTGAGATAATTTTGACTAGCATTTACCTCGAATACGAACACTAACTCAACACGACAATATAACTGAATGCCTCACTAATAACAATATTACAAATAACAATACAATTGCAATACATTGTACCTTCCTCGTTTGGCATCGGTCGTTTCGCATTCATCTGGCGATATTGGCTATTTGTGAAAGAAAGCATTTTCTCATCTTCATAAAAGATGAATGTAGTTAGCGATCACAAAAGTGGCATAGTGTCTAATTTTGCTAACGCAATATAGAGAATCAAGACCACCATCTTGAGGTGGTATAATGGCTAATCTTCCATTTGTGTGTTTTGTATCTATGATTACATAAAAGCATTCTTTTAGAAAGGCTATCGCAGTTTCGGGATAAAATTCCCAAAATCGTTCGTCTCAGTCGGTCGTGTTCCTCGTAAACCTTTCGACGTTGGGACACTGAATTTAGAGGCTTGTCGTTCGATCCTATACTATCATTCATTTTGTTCTCCTTTAGGGCAATATTTCTATTTAAAGAAAGTACGCTCTCAGTTACAGTAAGGAAATTATAATAACAGTAATTGTTGATAATTATGATATAAAGTTATCTCTTTATTGCAGATTGTTTACCCAAAAGAAAAACACGTAAAGGAGGTGAAAGAAGGGGTTGTTACGAATCTCTAATGTCATCATTTTAACCTGCTTGAATATACTTGAACAATTCTGCAATAATAATAATAATGACAATATAATAATAATAATAATAATAAATATTATTATTATTATTACTGGCATCATGACTATTATTATTGTTATTAATGTCATCAATATTAATTACTACGTTCATTCTATCTATTATAAACGATCTTACAGGTATTGATTCGTATTAATTTCGGGAATAAAATTTATCTTTGTAGTGATCAAAGTGCATTGTGCCAACGAAAAATTACGGTTTGAAGCCCGTCGACGATTATCGATATGATTGATCAAAGTCGAATGTTGCGAATGTTTTTGGGATTTATATTTTTGTCTTTACTATTATTACCACTATTCTTATTATTATTTTTAGTATTGTTTTTGTTTGTCTTTACTTAATTTTGGATGTAAGCAAAAATTTTTTGTGTGAATGAATTTTAGCAATATTAATTTAACTTTATTTTGATCATTCCATAAAATAAAATAATTCAAAAAGCAAACAGTCATGAAGCAATTATCATCATATGTATTTATGTGTGTATTATAATCGAAAATAACAAAAACCGTGAATTTTTTTCAGAAATTGAAAGCATTTTAGTGAGTGATGAATTTGATTTCACTTGACATCATATTGATGGTGATGCTTGTTATGCTTTCAATAAAATCCATTCTTAATTCATTTCGATTTATTAAATTATCACACACAAATGAATAAGCGACGAATCTCATCGACTGTTATACAGCGGATACCTGAAATTAATGACAACAGTAGTGACAGTACTAATCCTAATACTAATAATGATAATAGTAATACTACTATTATATAATAATAACAATAATCATAATAATAGAAATGATAATTGTTATTATTAAATCAATTTTAACGGTGAAAACAGCGATTAAAATAACAATGACAATATAAGTAATGTTGATGGTAATATATTAATGGCAATTAAATAAATTTTATTTAATCAGTTCCATTCACTAACTTTGTGTGTTCGGGTAATTGGTACAGTTGTCAACCACCTGCACGTTTGGTTCACCAAGAGGACATGGATTCTGTTTCGGTTGACAGTAGTTGAGAATCTCTTCTGAATTTCAACAGTATCAAGGTTCAGTGATATTATGAACGTATATTGATGATAATGCCAAGTACAGTAATCACTCTGTTTTAAGGTTGTTAGCAATAAAGACAAATTGTCAAGTAGAGGAGGAATTTTAGATTTGAATTTAGGCTTCATTTACGTTCTCTATGCCCTCTCTTTTTGCTTCCTTCTCTCCCACGTCCTCACTTCATCTTGCAGTTTTCAGCGACTGCATTTTACGATAAGGTTATACCATCAAAGAATAAATGTTTTGCTTTAATGCAGGAAAATAATATAATCCATGCAGGAATGTTTACTACAAGTCATACATGGTTTAAACGCTAGACAAAAGAATTTTCACGTACGTGGTATTCTCAGTGTTACTGTACCGGTGGTAAATTGTTGTTGTTGTTGTTGGTAACTGTTTAATATTCCAAGTGAACCGAGATTTACTGTATTAATCGAGTTGGAGGGTTGTTGGGAAATGGTTATATAAAATGGATTTGAATTCGTGAGCAAAGGCGTTTGCTGAGGATAAGTTATTTGTGGATAGAAGGGATTTTGTTGAGTGATAACGACAGGATAAGTAAATTGTTGTTGTTGTTGCTGCTGAGTGGAACCGTAGATAATAATGTTTGATGGAGCTGAGCTAATTGTTGGATTGCATGGAACACCTTGATACACGGTATCCGCAGTAGCACAAGGACAATACTGCCGTGGTACTGTCTTTGAGCAATAGTCTGGTATACACTGACATTCACACTGAAATATTTTAAGCTATGTCAACTCTAGCTAAAATGACTAAAAACATTATTTTGTTTTCACTTGCTTTTAAATTGATTTTACTAGTAGTTTATGTTTTATGCGTGTTGTTTCATTGAAATAATAACAGTTGCAGTAATGCTAAAGATGCATGGTGTTTTGAATAATGGATCGGAGACTGTTAACCTACCTGTATGAGAAATGCGTGAGCTGATTGAAGAGCAATCGAAAGAAGAACCGAGAAAATGACGCAAACTGCTTGTTGTGAAAAAAGTACCATAGTTTTGTTGGATTAAATTACTTCTGCTCTGTCAACTTGGTAATTAATTGTTCAGGCAGCTCTCAAAGACGAGGAAGAGATGTGTGGAATTAGAAAGCGAGCCAGCAGCGATGAAGCAAAATTTGGAATGAAAATTGAGTGGGAAAAAATTCGTGAAGTGATCGTTTTTGTGGATGCGGACGTCTTTTTATGTGTTACTGAGTTGCATGAGTGAAAGTTTTCCTTGGATAATTATAGAAGCAAACGAAAAAAAAAGAAAATACAACAAAATCGGTGCTTGAAGATTGCATTTTTTTTCTTGATTGTTGTTACTATTATTTATGTTTCATCGTTTTCTGAATCAATTTGAATCAGAAATATTCTTTCAATTAACGATAAGAAAAATTTCATTCTTTTCGGGGATGAAAGAATGTGAAAAAATCGGTGCTCTTTCTTTCATTTCAAATCAGCGATTAAAATTTTCCCAATATTCAAAAGGTTTTTTCTTCTTCGTTTCTGTTTCGTTCTTCTTCGTCATCGAAAGCTACCGACGACAAAGTCGAATTGTAACACCATTACAAAAATAACAACAGCAATCAGACGGCAGGAATTCGAGCAATAACAACAGCAATTTAATGACTGACATTTCATTTTCTCAAGAAATATTTGTTGTGAAACATGAAAAAGCAAACAAAAAAATTTCAGCTGTGTTATTTGCTAGCTAACAAACGTACCTGGTTATTTGTATGTATGTATGTTTTAAGTACAAATGCAATATGTATCTTGATAATACTGATGATATTGATGGTGATAATGAGGTTGCCGATGACGACGGATCTATTATGTGTGATAATTGTTTTGTGAAATGTGATACAGTTGGAGATATGAGAACGGTTTCAGTTGAAGTAGGAATGAATTAGTGATCGAATTCATTGCATAGCAGACAGACGACGACTATCTGCATAGTCCTTGCTGATGCAAATTGCAAAGTTTTTGAGTCTCATTCATCTAGCTCACCTTCCTTCTATAATGAATACAGTCAAAAATTTGAATCATCACGAATTCATAAGGAGAGACATGTATTTATCCAATTCGATACAAGGCGTGTTATTTTTCAAATGTTTCTTGTATTTATTTCATCGTTCCATTTTTTTCGAGAAAAAACTCAAAAACTAATTTCTTTTAGTGTTTTCTGTTCTACACTGGAACAGATTCTTATAATGGTTTTCTTCTTATTCGTTTTGTTACTGTGTAATTAGTGCCGATTTTCTATATCAAAGAATGAAACTATCTTATGTATTGTCATGGTGTATTGGATCCATAACGTAAGGTTCAATCTGTCAAAATTTCAGTTACGTTCCCGACTTTTCCACGAAGATTGAATTTACCGATTGTTAAACTCCACAGAAAGAATACAGATAGACACCGAGTGATAACGGTACTTCTGCTAGTAAATTTCAGTTTATCCACTTCAACTCTCAACCTATAGCTACATGCCAGATTCGCCACGGTTATAGATGTACATATTATTTCAGCCGGCATGCTACAAATTTAACTGACTGCATCGTTTCAAAAGGTAGTCCTGAAATTAATTCCAGACTCGGAATTAATGGTGCGAAATGTTTAGTAGCACTTCGTATTCTTAGGGGTAATTCGAAAATTTCTTTGTGCTTGAAATGGAGTGATTTTTGATGCGATCACCGTACTTTTCAGTGCGAACTGTTCAAGAGCACGAATGCTCTTCGAAAGTGTCTGAATCGGTGTCAACATTCGCACCAGGTCAGCTCTAACCTTATTGGCAGCATGAGTTTTGCGCAACGCACATCCTTTTCACCGTAAAAGGCTCTGTGAATACCAATTCTCGCCTCATTAAAACCACACCCACAAGCAAAAGACTTATCGCTAGCAAAGTGACAACGGAAAAAAACGCGCGTGCGTATTGTTCCGTACGCTTGATCACTTCGCATGCGTCGCGTGTACGTGAAATTTTCAAAGAAAGTTGAAGTTTTGTTGATTGGAGGAGCTCGATTTTTAAAATATGGTCGTTGAAGAGCTTTGTGGATGAGTTTTGATTGGTGTGAATTTGTTTGCAGAAGAGACAGTATGACGGACGAAGAACACGGTGATTCGAGAATAACTGATGCGTCGTCATACACAGAAGAGGATTATGAAGAAGCTGAAGAAATCTACGATGATGAAGGTTTTTTGGAATTTATCTCTGTTAACGCTGAGCATGGTCATTTGATTTTGTTGATGTACTTTAATCCATGTTCGACGGCAATGCGATGAGTTGAAGGAACTGTTGATGGACGCTGCGAAGCTCATTTTAAGCTGTAGAAAATTTGCAGGAACACTTGATGAGGAAGAGCGTGAGCATCCAGAAGAGGATTATCGTGACGAGTTGAAGATGTTAGAAGATGATGCGAATTTATCAGTGGAAGAATTGAGAAGGCGATATTATGGGAGTGGTGAGTTTGTTGTTGAAGAAGATGACGACGATGACAATGACAATGAAGTAGATGATGATGAAGAGCAGTCGTCGTCTGCGCATTCTGAGGATAGTGCTGGGACACCTCAAGGCACTGAAACTGATGACACGACTAGTATTTCAAATATCAATGGCGGAGCTAACGCTGGTATGTATTTATTTATTCAACTGATTGCAAGCTGATGCCTCTATGTTATTACCAATGTTACAGGTATCAAGTTTTTCCTTCTTTGGCATGCTTCTTCTAGCGTAGCTAACGGTATTTTTGCAGAGAATCATCTAACTTGATTACTGATTTGGTGAACCATAGGGGTGTAGAGCAATTAATCCGAAAATACAATCCGTTTGACAGATTGAACATGCGTCCAATGATGGATCGAAGTAGCCATTTGAAACAATCGACAATAGTAAACCATTAATCTTTCGGGATCAATGATATACAACGATTTTAATTAATTTAATGAATAGATCCATCGCAACCGGCATATTAGACATTTGACAACCACGCTGTAATAAATGCTTATTGTCGTAAATATTTGGCATAGCTAAATATAGCTAGCTGAATAGCAATCCAGTAAAGAATTGTAACCACGATAAACGTTTTGCCAATCATGCAGAGTGATCGGTAGACCAACCGCTCATTATTCGAATAACAGATAACAAATTGGTATACATTAATTAATCTACTTGTTTACATTAATGATGAAACTGAGTTACGTTTAATTAAGTGTTCGCGTTTAGATGTCTAGTTTATGAGTTATGAATGATGCATACGCTGATGCAGATGAATTTGTGTGGTTTTTCTCTAGTTTTAAGAATGATGTTGCCGTATCGTATGATATGTTTGAAAGAATACCAATAATGGAACTTCGGTTTGAGATGGTTGTGCGACGTCGTCGTCGTGGATGGTATCGACAACGACGAACAAAGTAAAACGAAAAACGGATTCACGAGGATATTTCTCGGATGAAGAAGATAATGAAGAAGATGATGAATATGTTCCGCCTGATCCCTGGAGGAAGAACGTTCGTCAAGGACCTTTCTACCAAGCCACAATTCCTGCATTTATTGCACCTGATATTAATTATCCTTGTTAGTTTTTAGCAGTAATCAACCATTAGTTGTGCGATTATTTATTATCCTCATCGTTTACTCGTGTTGTTATTATCTGCACGGTTGTACTGTTTCAGTTTTTGTGAATGCAGTTTATCAGTTCAGTCGTTCGGCATCTGTGCTGGATTTTGAATGATGAATATATTATGAATAAATACATGAAATATCTGTGTAGGTGCTGAGAGAGAATTACTACTTTGGCGTCCCCCTCCTCCTTCAACATCAGCGAAAACAACGAAATGTAATGGGACTGGTTATGATGTTGAAATGTTTTTACGAACTTTCTACGAAATGGCGTTCAATTCAAGTGTTTCTGCGCAGACGGCTGATCTGTCGAGACTAAGCGCTCAAACGCAGCAACAACAACCGTTGAGGGACGACGAAAACGCGCTGAAGTTAGACTTATCACCTGTCGATTCATTGTATTTCATTCATCATTTATTCTTCTTTACTATCAAATCAGTCAGTTTCGTAGTCAGAGCGTGAAATTTGATCGAACTTACCGCAATTATGATGGAAGGATCATGTTTCATTTCGGAGCCATCGTAGGGAAAATCTCACATGTATATTAAAATCGTTGTGCATCCATTAGTCACCCACTATCCCATTTGCAGCTCACGAAGATTTGAATGAAAAGCATGAAATATGGAATTTTTAAAATCTATAATTATCATTGTTGTAAATGATTAGGACTTAGGACAGATCTCAGATGATCGGGATTTCTTTGTAGAGTTTATATGGATACTGGATATGATGCAGAGGCAGCGATGTCATTGTACCCTTTCCCACTTGTAAATGCACCACAAATGAACATTGGGTCGAATCCGTCAAAATGGACTGATACTGTTAGTTTTTCCATTCATCGCTATCGTTATTTATGCTATGAATATTATGAGTTTATGATTACTACTTGACTTTGTTACCATTATTTCATCATTATTGATATTATCACTACATTGTGCTCACTATAAAGTGGTATTACTACTTTCGATCTGAAAAAATTAGTGATTAAGTGAATTATTCGAAGCCGTTCGATGTTTTTCGTGGTGTCTTCATGTAAGCGATATTGATGTTAGTGTTATGGTGTTCTCTTCGTTCAGTCATAAGGGCTTGTGAGTATCAAATTTTAATTTTGAACAGCTGAGTAGATGATGAATATACTGATCCTGGTGTGCACTAACAAGTTTTTCGTTTCGTTTCTCAGGACTGTCAGTTATTCGAGGAAGGGATGCGACTCCACGGCAAAAATTTCTTCATCATTCAACGCTCTCAGGTTGAATTAATTTCACTTCACATTATCGTTTGAAATTGCGATTCAATTCATTGAAGTTTTATTCATGCAGTCGATTTGTTTAGCGTTGTGAGATTTTTGTTATTGCTTATATTTACCACAGCCTCGGCCAGTTGCAAAGAATGGTGTAGAAAAGTAGAAAAGGAGGTTGTTGTGGGTAGAAAAGTGTTTGAGTGTACATTTATTTCTATTTTATCGCTGTTATTGTACAGTTTTGTTTCAGCTGTTGTTATTATCAATGTTGTTGTTATTCGTTTCTTTCAGTTACCTTATAGGACAGTTGGTGAGCTGGTGCAGTTTTATTATATTTGGAAAAAGACAGAACGACACGATATGTTTGAAGAACGAATTTGTGCAACTAAACGGCATGAACATTCAAATTGCACGTAAGTTGGTACAGATTTATTGTTGGAGGATTTATGAGTATTAAACATGTTGGTTGAAATTTTTGAAGAAACGGAAAAGAATTAATACGAATTGTGAAATTGCAGTGATTATATGGGTAGTTTAATGGAGCATATGGACGCAACAACAGGAGATACTCGGACGCATTTATCGTCATCGACACCGTTGGAAGTGACCAGTAATATCAGTATGCCGTCTGCCAATCGTAATATTAGCTATAATATTAGTAATGATAATGCTAGTGGTAACGGTATTAGTTATAAGAGTGATAATGCTAACGCTAGTTACAAGAATTCGATATCCGGTGAATTAGTTACAGTGATGAGCACTAACAGCAATGATATGATGAGTGATAAAGAGTGGAATAATGTTGGATGTTGGCAGGGTGCAACAACAAATCAAACGGTATCGACAACAACTGCAACTACGACACTTCCGCATCTTGATAACGATACAATTGCAAATGTCTTGCAGTGATCAAGATAATCATTGTGCTGATTTGTTTATTAATTTATTCATTCGTTTATTTGATTGCTTGTTTGTTTGATATTGAGATTCATTCACTCACTATTATTACTATGGTTATTGACATTATTATGACATAGTTATCATACTGATAATGTTAACCGTGCACTGATACCATAACAACAGTAGTGATGAGAATGGAAATAGGTGATGATTTAAAAATTTAAATTTCAGTGATGTATTTGTCCATTTATGTTTCGTTTCATTGTTTGCATTTGAATATTGGATGAATCAAGTGAAATATGTTCCATTTGGTACCGTTGCTATTTTTTGATCGTACATTTATTCGTTCATCGTATCAATGTGTGCTTGTATGTGTATTCATGTTGATTTAAATTTATCAGTTTTAGTAATTGGTTTTCACTGAAGCATGTTGGATTTTTTCATTGTATTGTTATGAAGCAATGATTTATTCATTCGTCAGTATTTTTTGTACTATGAAGTCGAGGTTTTTCGTTCAGATATGGTGTTCATCAAAATGATCTTTCAACTTTCTCGTTATTATTATTGTTTTAATGATTTTGTTATTATTGTCACTTGCGGCGATTATGATACCTATCATTGTTCATGATTGCTATTATTATTATCATTATCGTTATTTTTGATGTAAATGCTATTACTACCATCCCATATAATTATTATTCTTTGTTATTATTATTGTTATTATATGTCATTCTGCACTCTTAGCATTATTTTTATTATTAATGTTTTCATTGTTATTATTATCACTACCGTCTTCAATATTTGCTGTATTTTATGGTCGTTGATCACAAGCTTTCCGATATTCAAGCGATACTGAAATATCAGCTAACTAGAGCTACTATAATTCTGCTCGACCATTGTTATCGTATCTCTTATTTGTTCTTCCGTTATCATGCTTTTCGTATCGTTTGATCCATCACTAATCATTAATTAATATATTTTTTCTCTTCTGAATCACGTCATTCGTGCAACATCTTTCCTTTGGCTGACTGACTGTTGCTATATCATTATCAGAATTATAAGTATTTATCTACTCTTATTATACCTGAAATAACATTCACAATTAATTTGACTGGTTAATTTGTCAAATTATTATTGTATTGTTACCTTATTGTTGTATCATTATTATCATTATCATTTTTCTGCAGTATATTGTCGTCGGCTGTTTTAGTCCATTATCGTTTGATGAAGCAATGGATGGTATGAAGTGAAAGAACAAAAAGAAACGGGATCATTATTGATTTAATTTTGTTACTTGTACATTTTAGCGATCATGTTTCTGTGATGTGTTGAGATAATTGCACACAGAGGTTTATGTACCAGCTTACCTACGTATTCACAACTTGTGTTTGAATGAAGTCCATCTCATCTATCTTATATTATGAAAAATCTGAATTGCATTTTAATGTACGCTTAATTTTGAAATAACCTTAATATATATATGTAAGATTATGTTTGTTGTTATTCAGTTACATATGTTATATAGTTGATGCTGAATAACCTTTCATCTGTACTACACAATTTCAATTTGTACGATTCGTTGGTGCGGCGTTTCATTATGAATTCGACGAGAATGTATTTCATCTAGGAGTGTCGGATCAGTTTACTGATCTAAATGGTGCTAATCATTTGGGAGTTAGTCACAGATAGCTTGCCGTTGATGAGCTTTTGCTTGCGAAGATTTGAAGCAATATTTTTGATGAGATGGATGTGTAGTGGAAATTGCATAATATAACTGCGTTTATTAAATGCATGACAACTTGATGTTATCAAGTGCAGTTGTGGTCTTATCATACACCGTCTGTTTAGTAACCTACCTAGTGTTTCTGTATCATGAGTCAAAAGTGCGTCGTTCAATTAGGGCAGAGTATGTTCGAAAAATGGGAACGAAAGAGCTGCGTCCGTGATCGAACGATATGTTAACTAGTTGAAGTCCACTAAAATGCAACGTTTAGAAAACGGATTAGCTGAGATTATGGAGTTACTGTTGTGATTATGAGTACATGATATTGATAATGAGAAGATGAGATGAAAAATGAAGTTCTATCGTACGATGGTTTCCGCGTCTGCGTACCCACTTATCTCTAATCTACATGTCCTTTTGTCCACCCAAGGGTTTGATGCAGTGGATTCAGCGGAACAAAACATTGAATGTGCGTTTGTTTATTCGGTTAGCTAACGTGACTTATGTATATAGCGGATGTTTGATTGATTAAACGATAAAGTTGATTATTCATATGGTCGTTATTGTTGCTGGAAGATGTTCGACGGAATGAAATTGAGCAACAAACCAATATTGTAGAAAGGTAGCATTTGTGAGCAATTTATATTCATTTGCCTCATCATCCGCATTTCATGTATTTCCTGGAGTAGGTGTTTTTTAATTATTCGGTTTTAAATGATCGGACGATTAGGAGGGAACGATGTGAGTGATGACTAGCGGCTGTTGCTGGTGGTTAGCTGAATTGTTCGCTTGATGCACTTATTAATTGGTTGGATTTGGTGAAAGTGTCGGTTTATTGTTTGAGAATTTGAACTTGATTTTATTTGATTTGAGAAGATGATGATCAATTTGATGATCAAACCCTTAACGCGTGTTATAACGAAGTATCAACAGCGCTTCAACTCAGCTTGTACCTCTTTGAAATGGTCATGAATTCGAATGAAGCAGTTACTGTTAGTATGACTGATAAACTTGATGAAGTATGGTAAATGTAAAACGTGAGTGGCATTTATGCTTTGAATATCTAACATAAGGAAAGCGTCATCTTTCGTATGAGATTAATGGGCACTGTTGGATCAATTTTGATTGTTGTTCATATTTGACTTGAATTTCTTTTGAATTCACTCGTTTGCTTATGTGTTTATGCTCTCCGCTTTTCACTATGAATTGAATTTTGTTTAATTGAGCCATATGGTTGACTTGAATTTATTATTAGGTTTAGAGAAAGTTCTTGGACAGTTACCCTGGCAAACTGATATAATGAAACATTTCATTTTACCAGTTGCATTTCATTGCAGAGTTCTTGTGTTTAGTATTATGCGTCGTTCTGTATCCAATTTTCTGCGCTATCTGAATATACTCATATTTGGTCTTCATTCTTTCAATTTGGGGACTTCCGGAGCATTGAATCCAAGCTATGGAGAAGAAAATAATTCGCGGAATCATGCTTTATGAATTCAAACCTGGTCGTTCGAGTAGGCAGGCGACGGCTAACACCAACAAAGCTTTTAGTGAGGGAACCACTTTCAAATCCACAGTTGGGGATTCGCTCAAGAAGCTCGCTGCCGGAGGAATAATCCTCGAAGATGAGCCGAGGTCAGGTCACATTTCAGACCTCAACAGCAACGAATTGAAAGAGGTGGTAGAGTCGGACCCCATTTAGTCGCAGGTGCAGATGGAAGACAACTCGATGTCTGCCAAAAAACTGTCTCAACCCACCTACGGCGGATTGGAAAGGTCAGGAAGTTGGATCGGTGAGTTTCACATGGGCTGGGCGAAGCGCAGCAATTCAGACGTTTGAAAATTTGTTCTTCATTGCCGCTCAGGAACAACAGTGATCCATTCCTTGGTGGAATTGTTACGTGAATGAAAAGTGGATTGAATATGATAATCGGTGGAGGTCAGCTCAATGGCTGGACGTAGGTGAGACTATAAAAATGATGTCGAAACCGACGCTACACCCATGAAAAATCATACTCATCATTTTCTGGTACACCACCGATGTCATGCATTTCGAATTCCCTGGACGTGGGCAAACCATTGACGCCGAGTACCGCTCTCATACACTCGAGGTGGCAAGTGATCAGTAGTTGAGAATAAGGCCAGCACTGATGAACAAAAGTGGTCCGGTCCTTTTACACGATAACGCCAGATCACACGTGTCACGAACAACATTGCAAAAGATTCGCCAATTGGATTTCGAGGTTCGGTCTCATCGGCCTTACTCTCCGGACCTCTCGCCAACAGATTATCATCAATTCAGAAACTTGGAACTTTTCTTGCGGAAGAAAAACCTCCGTAATCAGACCCTATTGAAACTTGACGTTGGTCGATTTTTTGATTCCAGGGTTCCATGTTTTTATACTACAAAGATGACTACCCCGGTTTCCTGTTGGCAGCGATGTGTAGAGGCGAACAGATTTTACTTTGAATAAAAATATTGATTTTGAACCGAGTTATGAAACTTTGAAATTTTGGTTCTAATTGGCCAGGAACTTTCTACAAGACCTAATAATTTGTTTACGATGTTTATGCATTCTTGATTGTTGTTCATAATCAGTTTAATTTTCGTTGTGCGCATAATAATCAATGTTGACGATGGTATTAATACTAATGATAATAACTGATATTAATGATAATGATTATAATAGTTATAATAGCATGAAGAATACCATAAATATAATAATAATTACACTGATAGTGATAATGACATATTGCTTACCCTATAGAATCCATGTCATATCACTATCACGACTATTATTGTTTAATCACAGAAGCGGTACGGTACGCAAATGAGTGAGTGAATATTATCGAAGGAGTGCATGTTCAAACTGGTGTATGATATAAATTTTGTTGATGAAAGGGTCTGTCTGTCAATCTAAAACATCATGAATAGTAAATGAAAGTAGCTCGCTCTTATCAGTTATGCGGGCATGTAACCAGTAATTGGTACAATGTCACGGGTTCAAATCCCGCTGGTAAAGAAGAAACTTCACCTGAAATCCGAATGATGTACCAGCCAGTTTCACTAATGTTCTTGAGGCTGGGTTAGCTGGTTCTCTCTGCTTCTCCGTCCTCTCCATTGAAAAACGAAGCAGAAAGAAAAGTGTCGTGAGAGAGCCTTCTCCTTGGGACTTCGAAAAATTTTCGCTCATTTTGAGCGATGCGACAGCATGTCGACAACGGTACCGATTTGGCCTGTGTCTAATCATGCGTTCTGAAAAAAATTGGTTGTTATTGTTTGATTTGATGGTTTTTGGTCAGTCATTAAGTTCATTAAGATTGGTTTTTTTAAAGCTGTGTGAGCAGTGTATCAGATGAAGAGCTTATTTAGTTCGACAGGGAATGCCTGTAATCAAATACATAGATAGTTATTGATGGAAAAAAAGCGTTGATGATGACATTATGAAAGGATAAAATGCACGGTATGAAATGGGATACGATGCGCTTCATAGAAGCAAAATGTTGGAGGTGAGGCGGCAAGTAGTCCCTTTTGCATGTACAGTTGAGTAGTGTTGAAAGTATGAAAGTAGACAAGTATCAGTTTTAACGTTTATGATGCTGGAGAGACGACATCCATATGAAGTTGTTGTCTAGCTGAATCCAATGACTGAATGACAACTTGAGAATTCAAGTTGAACAACGTGAGCAATAAGCAATAATGCATCGTTTTTCTATTATTCTTCTCGGCGTTTTTGTTATGTTCTTTTCACTTCTATTAATGAAGAAGAAGATGATGATGAAGAATTAGAACAAAAATAAAATAATGAGTTAATGAATAAGTAATTGGCTGAATGTTCTAAGAAGAAGGAGAAGAATAAGTATTTTCATTGTTAGTGCAACATTCGGGTGAATAAAAAATTTATTTATTAATTTCAAATTATTTGCGTCGAACTCAAATTTTTGGTGACAGTTTAGCGATGGTTATCACATTTGTGCTTGTTATAAGCGTGTCATCTTATCGCAGTTTACCGTTCAGTCAAGATCGTCATTGCTATTAATGTCATCGTCTATTGGCGTAATCAAATGACGCGATTGATGGTTAAGTTAAGAGCTTGAAGTTTCAACCTAGACACCTGGTTTATCGACTGAATCTAGCGTGAACTAGTGCCGGTCCCAGGCCTGGATGAATAGGAAGGGTCGGAGAGCACCGTGCTGGTTTCAGTCTCTCCATGAAAACTTAACCAGTCGACGACAAACTTAACCATCATTGGTGATATAGTGGAGGATTGCTGATCAAGTTAGCGATTTCTGTATTCATTTTATCAGGAAACTGACTGGTCACTCCTCTGAGATTTTGCATGCTTTTCATCTAGACAGTTATTTATGTACATATGTTTATGATGCCGTTCAGTTATATTCAGTTATTTAAAAGGCATTCGTGATAAATATCAACTGTGTATATTCCATTATGTGATTTTACATCCGTTTCATTTGGTTCACAGATTCCATTAGATGTGTGAAATAACTGAAGAGAATGTGCAGAAATTAAGAAATTTTTGGTTAGAATTCATGAGAAGAGTTGAGGGGGCGATCAGTTTTAAGTGGCGAGTTTTTCCGCAAGGCTCACGGTCATGGAACCAATGAAATTCGGTTCTTTGGGGAAGCCAGGGCAGCGACCGGTTGCAGTCACCGGTCACTATCTGGAAACGATCGAGTTGGGAGGTTCCGCGCCCTCTCAGGTGGTTTCCAACCCCATCCCACTATTTTGATTGCTTTTTGTTATTTTATTAATGGATTGGAGCGGCGAACAAATCGGTACGTTTTATTTGCGTTTTCATACGGTCATCATCAATCTCAAATAAGTGTTACGAATGATCCAAAATTTTGGATAGGTACAAAATAATAAATAATTGCTGAAACAACTAATAGAACAAAAACTCAATAAGCAACCGATTAAACGATTCAATTAAATTGGTTCATTTACAAATTGTAATGAATAAAGGAAATAATTTGAAGTTAAAGCTATGATATTGAATGTTTCATAATGAAACTTTATGAATGCAATAAATTTTCTTGGAGTTCTTT
>JAPYMA010001487.1:0-23716 GCA_035041965.1 Anisakis pegreffii | reverse complement strand
TACGCATTGCTAAAGTGATAGATTTGGCGTGATTCATTCAAATGAATTAATTGGCTAAGATCGATCAAATCAGTGCTATGTGGCTGAATTTGAAAATGAAACTTTTTATTTCAGAAGCTTAGAGCAAGCAGAATGATTGCTTGTGTTATTGTTAATTTCCATCAAAATTACATCCGACTATAAAGGATTTCTTTTATTCAGTCTCATTCATCCGTTCATGTGCACTATATATATATATATATATATATATATATATATATATATATATATATATATATATATATATATATATATATATATATATATATATATATATATATATATGATATATATATACATATATATATGTAGATATATATATATATATATATATATATATATATATATATATATATATATATATATATATATATATGATACATTTTATCAGACAAATATTCTATGTAGAACTTTGCGGCAATTAACCACGGCGCAAACAACTTTAAGTCATCAGGGTGGCAGTGAACGCTAATTGCTACAGAATGTTCCTCTCTGACGTTCCATTTCTCCATTCATTCACCAATTTTTCGGTTTCAGTAGTCTTAGATAACTCACATTATTATAAAAGCAGTCTGTTCCAAATAGAGCCACAAGCACAAATTGTACGTATGCATCACTCTTGCTTCCATTTTTAGCATTATTCATGCATTTTCATTTAATTCCTCTGGAATTTTCAACGCTAACAGGTCAGAAGAATATATGCAAAAATTTCGTATTCATTGAACTGTGTCGAGAAGTTACCCGACCGCTTGAACCCTTCGCTGTTTTTGTAAGTGTCAGTTGATTTTGCAAGTCTCTCTACATGTTGGTTTTCGTGTCTGATTAATTGATTTCATTTACTCGAGCAAAGAGGCTATCGCTGAAGTAGATAAACAATTGAGAAGTCAGGATGGAGATCGCAAGAGTTAGCATAGTTTTGGATATGGTCCAGCTACAATAAAATAGGTCATTCTTGTGCACGAAGAAATTTTTCGCACGCTTTTTGTGTCAACATAATATGAACAGGTATAAAGAAAATGTATACTGTGGCAATTTTTGATAATATGCAAAAAGGTTCATCGTATCGATGGGCTAATCACTGTAATTAATTCAGGGTCTGCAGAGGAGTATGCTCATTAATGAATTAGAAAGCATTAAACGAGCTGATAGCTTTAGCAACTCAACAGCTACCATCAATTTAACTCTGTTATGCCTGCTCAGAGCTTTGTCATTAGTTTAGATGCTAATGCACCAGCCGTCTGGCTTGTTCTTATTGTTTGTTAGTTAGTTGGTTGGTGAGTTGTTCGTTCTCCTATTAGTTAGCTGTTTGGTGAGCAACGTAACTTTTAATATGTGAATTTCAGCAATGAGCTATCAGCTTTGCTGCACTCTTTTTTAGAATTTCATTTCTTCAATATTAGTTTAATAAATAATAACCAACGAAGATAGATCGCAAAGAAATTTCAGGAGCAGAAGTACGTTTCAGTTCATTTCGAATTCGCATCACATGTACAAGCAAAAAGAGAAATGAGCTACGTTGAGTGGTGCTATCATCAGTAATTCCCTTCGATTCATCAGTATCCTCAAGAAGCAATTCACGGATGGTTATTGCTAGTATATTTTCGCTTCACCAATATCTGGTAAACGCCTCATTACCAATTGTATCAAACGCAACTACCTCACATTTAACTTTTTACCACATCAATACCAATGGTAATTACTATAATAATATTCACAATAATAACGATAATTTTCAACGATCACATTCCGTTATTCCAATTTTCGAAATTGTCCTCGGTACTATCACATACATTGTGAGTTTTACCTGTTTTAATTTCATTATTAATTAGTATTATCATTATCATATATATATATATATATATATATATATATATATATATATATATATATATATATATGTATATATATATATATATATATATATATATATATATATATATATATATATATATATATATGTATATCCGACTGAACGTAGCTTTGTTGTGTAGTTGGGTCATTAGATGTCAGTAGAAGTTGCACTGGCATGAACGGCAATATAATACTGAAAAGGAACGAAAGCGCAATAAAAAGGATGAATATTTTGCTTGTAGGATGGAACGTTGTACGATAATGTATTCAAACGATAATTATTGAATAGAGACTTGAAAATGATGATGAAACGAGTTGGTGAACTGAATGATGATTTGAAGGAGTGGTAATCGCAAAAATGAATTGATTAAGATTGAGGAGCATTTGGAATTAGTGCTTCACAAATTGATTCTGATAGAAACGAATTCAATTAATCCATTGTAAAAGTATTTGGGTTAAAATTTTTGGAAGTTTCCGATGGTTTTGATGAATGAATTCAGAATTTTTGAGGCAATTATATTAATGACTGTGGTTGGCAATTCGTTGGTTGTGGTTGCCGTATTCAGTTATCGACCATTAAAAAAAGTGCAAAATTATTTTCTTGTTTCATTAGCTGCATCCGACCTATGCGTCGCTATGTTCGTTATGCCTCTACATGTCGTCAAATTTTTAGCTGGTTAGATTAATTTTATTTCATTCATTTGAGTTGATCTTCAGCGAGTAAATGGGGACGTAGACGACCACTTGCAAAACGTAAAACATCATCAACGTATTGTTGTAGTTTTCACCAGATGTATCAAAACGTACAATGTTAACACAGCCACCCATCAAGACATCGCGTTTTTCGCAATGTTTTGCAAAAGTTGCTTTTACCCGAAGCAGCTTTCTTTTCGGCATGGGATGAGAATTTTCTTATCAAAATTTTTTTCGCGTATAAATTCGATGCACCCTCATATGTATGTATACGACGAAATTCCATGGATATAACCCTTTGAGTTTTTATTTTCGCGATTCTTAGAAGGCACCTTCATATGGGAGAGGGCTATAATAAATATGAAGTTTTCTGGTGGAAACATGCTGACGTATCCAGTGAGATGCAGTACAATATATTTAAGGTGGTCGCTGGATATTAGGTATGAGAATGTGTCAATTATTTACAACGGCTGATATTTTATTATGCACATCGTCGATACTGAATTTATGTGCGATAGCATTAGATCGTTATTGGGCAATACATGATCCAATAAATTATGCACAGAAACGAACACTTCAGTTCGTTTGTATATCGATTGCATTGGTATGTTTGCATAAGTATTTTATGTGTTATCGCATCTGATAAGAGTACAAGAGCAAAAAATTGGTTGATATTTGCGAACGATTCTTTTGATTTGATTGGCTCAGAGCACAATTCTTTGACAGAATAGTTTGAGACGTGCAGCAAAAGGGTGATTCTTGCCTGTGATATCAACATCAGTGCCATTTGCTTATCATTTTTTGTTAATTCCTTTTTTAGCTTATCTTATTGATTTGGAGTTTGTCCCATCGCAACTTCTTAGGTGTGTGCCATCTTCCTCATCGATTTATTTCCCAAAACTTGAAAAATTTCCGTACATCATTAGGTAGAACTCAAAAATTTTCATTTCCATCTATCATTGGCTGTGAGCTAGAACTGAATTTGTCTTATTGATAACAATAAAGCGACAAAGGGTTCCTATTTCATCGTGGAAGCATAACTGCGTATTATGATAAGTATCGAAACAGCGAATAACTCTATATGTTCGTGATGAAAATTCATGAACAAGTCAAACTGTCGACTAAATTACTTTTGTCGTAGCTAGCGCGAAAAGTCGGCAGAAATAAGATTTGATGTTGGAAGATGCTGCAATACATGTTGTAATGTTGAGAGAACAAAGTTCGGAAATTGATTTTAAAGGGGCGTGCAATGGGCCGGCTTTGTATTGTGCTCATGCTGGCCTTTGAAGATTCGATCAACGCAGAGCGCGTGCACTCGATTCTGCATCGGTCCAAAATCACAGTATAAAAAACTTGAAGCTTTGAGGAAATTGCAAAGGGCTTAATTCCGACGACCTCAGTTTGATCACTCATACCATTATTAGTTCAATTATTACTGAATGCTCAAAATACCTCGAACAATATTTGAATTCTTGGATAATTCACAGATGCACAGCACTTTTACCTCTACTCATTCAATCCGTTATTTTGGTAGGGGACGCTTTAGCGCCAGAGCATTTTGTCTACGAGGACACTTCGGGTACACTGCTTTGAGCAACAAATAAATTGCGTATCAGGAATAAAAATCCTAAATCGATTGATGACGCATGAAGCAAACTGAGGAGGAGTGAGTAGAGAAAGAATAAGAGTATCCGCTGAAGATGAAACAATAAAATAAATCAGAACAAGTGATCAGAATGCTGGAGGTCTCATAAATTGTGTCAGTAGGCGGGACACAAAATGTAACAAGGCATAGTTCGATAAAAACATGTTAATTTATGACGTAAGAATGGAAGAGGTACAATTTAACTGACAATTTTGTAGCGCGACAAAGAATGCAGATATCCAATTAATATAAGTAATTCTCAATTAGGTGAAAATGCAAAAATGAATTTAATGTGACATATTTGCAAACATAATAGCATAGAGTATAAGTAATTATCAGGGATGTAAACGAAAATCATCCAGGAGCAATTTATCCTCCTGTAAGGAATTGCAATTCTTATTGATGAATTTGGTAGGTAATCAAATGAAATATGCAATTTGAGGTTTGGCTGGCGAGCATATGTATATCAGTTCCGCCATTGATTGGATGGAATGACTGGTCAAGTGAGAATTTAAAAACACATTGTGAATTAACAACTCAGAAAGCATTTGTTGTTTATAGCGCTAGTGGTTCATTTTTTGTGCCGTTATGTTTAATGATTATTGTTTATGTCAAAATTTTTTTATCAGCCCGCCAACGGATTCGTACAAATCGAGGTCAGTTCAGCTTTTCTCTAAATAAAACAATGCTGTAATAACTTGGAATCTTGTTTTTTTTTTGTTTTTCTTTTTTCTAAGTTGACTGCTATATTTTGATTGTCGACTTGTCGCTCAGCGCTAATATAGATCCCTTTGGACTGGAATTAGAAATGAAATGGAATAGTGATATTTTCATTAATCTATCCATATTCGAATGCCTATCAGCCTTTTCGAATTGCCATTGAGATGCAGTAAGATGAGAACGAAATCAAATCGGTTAAATGATTGCTCACTTTCCCACAAAACATTCAGCAATAGCATGATATGCCTTCGTAACTGTTGTGTTTCATCCACTCCATAAACGTGCACCAATGTGACACTAAAATCCTACAAAATTGTCTTTTCTCCAATTTTTGTGCAATTCACAAAGATAAATTTTGTCATCACGGAATGACTCAACGCAAGTTTTCATTATATTTGATCTGTGTGCTGCTGCTCAAGAATTTTGGTTCGACAATGTTCACTGCAGTGTGGCGCGGGGAATGGAAAAAGAAAGGCACGGGGAAGTCGCGAAACAAAATTTGCAGTCGTTAGCAGCCTAAAATTTGAAGTCGTGGGTCCTGAAAATGCAGTCGTTCTGAAAAAAAGTTGAAGGCGGAGACCTCTTCTCGTTACATCGTCCTCGTCCCCGACGATTTTTTTCAGAGCTATCACATTTTCGGGGTTCCTGACTTTCTTCATCCCCGCACCACACCTATTTCATTGGTTCCGCTTCTTGTTGTTCTCTATTGTTATTCAGTGAGTTTTGCTATTCAGTCAATATACAGAGCTAATTTTTAAGTTTCCACGTTGCCTCGCCACTATCAAAATCAGGGTTAAAGTTTCCAGTTCATTCTCCAACTTACTTCACACCTCTTTTGCTTTGCCCCTCTCTTGGAACGTCATATCTTGCCAGCAGAGAGCTAATGCGACCGACAAAAATTTCAGGAAAATAAGTGAAAATGGAAGTGATAGCGAGAAGTTTGTTGATATCCCTTCCTGACCAGAACTTTTGAGAATATAAACAAAATCAAACTCAAAAAATCGCAACAAAAACTGCCTCGCGTGTACTTTTGAAGTGTGCAGTGAACTGAAACGTAAAAAATCACTGACACAAAACATTTTACTCATACAGAAAAGTTACGTGATCAGTTTGAATTTCCGCTCATTATCGAGTCTTGGAGTTATCCTTTTTCTATTCAGAATCATATTGTGCTTTCGTTTTTCATCACGTACTTTAAAGGAAGCTATTGTAACTAGCTGAACAGTTCTTTTCGCCCTTAGCGAACAGTTCTTTCCGCTCGGTGAATTCTAGGTCTTCTTAAAATCGTTGTCCGAAATTCTTACGACAATATGCGTTAGCACACTTATATCGTTTCGAAATCAATCAAACTCTTTCAACTCGTTGCTCCCAAATCTATTTGTGAAATTTCAGGCTTTTTTATCTCCTTCACGTGGTTTCTTTCCATACAAGAATGCTTCACTGATTCAAAAGCGCTTAAAATAGTTGATCTGAACACAATTTCCATAAAGGTTTAAACAGAACAACTGATTTTGATGTCAACAATTTGATACTTGAAGGTGAAAGGGGGATATGTGCAGGGTAACGCTTCAAGAGAAGTGAAGAAAAAGAGGTGTATGGTGGGACTGGACTCCAGAGGAATCGAGTAATGTTTTCGAAATCAAATAATTGGGAGCCGTGAATCAGCCTAATTCGATTCATTTAAGGTCGCAGTGCTTTATTACGTATAAATCGTTTGGCACCTCAAGAGCGCGATATAAGCAATAATCAGAATCATTCTCCATTGAGTGTATCGCATCAAAATGAAACTCAAAAGATATCTTCAAACGCAAGACACGATGCCACTGTTCATGCAGCTAAAATTACACACATTAATATTAACGCGAATACGAATTCAACTAAGAAGATAACCAGTGAATACATACCATTAGTCGTGTCGGACTGTCGAACCAGTGCTGCAGATGATCACATGGTTAGTTTTTGTTTCCTCAATCACAAGTTCTATTATATATGCTGCATATCTGCTAATGAATCGAATATCTCATAGTTTCATTCGATTTTACCTAATGTTGTTTTCTGGGATTAACTGACAATGAGTGGTGAATAAAAGATGAACTAAAAATTGCATATATAAAATGGTGCGAAAATGTTGTCACTTCCTTTGACAGTTCTCTGAAATCATCGATATTTTTATACAAATGGGCAGATTGCAACTATTTATTAGATGTTTTTTTTGGACAGTCGAAACAGTTTTCGGATATTAAAGAGGAAAGGTTTCATTGAATGAGAATAACCTGAAATGACTGGTTGATTATCGCAGCGTGTCACGCAGTGGAATCATGAAAGTGTCTACATTTGAATTCGATTTAACCACAAAATGAATGTTTTCATAGTCTGAACTGAAACAGAACGAATGATTTTCTTTTCAATGCATAAATATCGATTTGTCAGTAATAAAATATCGCCTTTTCCAAGATGAGTTGTTATTGCAAGATATAAAGTATTCTAAATTCATGAACTATCAGCACTTGTATGCCTGCCAGCTACGATTCATTCAATAAGAAAATTGAGATTATGACCGTAATCGTATGTTTTTGCATGTTTATGCGATGAAATTCAGTTCGATCTTAACTTAAGGCAGTTCACTCATTCTGCGATTATACAATATTATCTCATGTCTATCCCTTCATTTCCAGACTGATGCAGATGCAAATTTTATTGGCAGTAGGTTAAGAATTGATGGGACTTCAAGCGAACGTCACGATTCATTTATAAACAAACAGTGTGGTTCTTCGATGAGCGGTACCAAAAATGATAAGCAATATGAACACGTTCGTCTATCATCATATTCATAACGTTTATTTGTTTCTTTTTCAACCACCAAGTAAAGTAACTCATTTCAAGTATAAGTTTCGCCCCTGTCACTAATCACACTTCGCTTATTCTTTTTGACAAATGCAATGAAATTTTGCAGCTTCAGAAACCATTCATTCGTCATTCCAATTGACCATTTAGTTATTTCATTGATATTGGGAATGCTTCCCCATTGTAACAATGATTGTTAGGGAAGAAGACTCGAAATAAACCCAAAAAAGTCGGAATGACCCTAGGGGCAAGCGTGTGCAGTGCTCCATCGTTGTTCATTCTGTACCTCATCAGCGATACCTTCTTAAGCAAAGGTAATTTGCGTGATCAGTAAATAGTAAATGACACAGTTTATCTTGCCATATCCACATCCTTTGGGTCTCCGGTTCATTCGGATAACGGAAATCATTCGTTAATTTGAATTCTGATAACCTTAGTCGTGTTTAGTATGTTGATCAGATTGAGGAACGAGCACATGATTCAAATACAGTTTACCAACAGCTTTCTCACTCCAGCCACTCAGATGAAATGCGGCTTCGATCTTGTTTTGCTTTACTAGCATTTCTTGGAAGCTTTTGGCAGTTCACATGAGCTAATGCGGGGACATCTTTTGCTGTTTTTCGAAAGGACGTGCTAACGTTATTCGCGGTAGCATGCGATTATAAAAATTTGTATCATTGCAGTTGAAAATTTGTTGGGGACAAAAATTTCCTTTTTTAGTTACATTATCAAATTCATCAACAAATCAGCAGTCTGCAACTTTCTTACCATTGTCATCAAACTCACTTCATGACTTTTGCAAAACCAGCCGGTATTAGCTGATAAATCAATGCATTCAGTAGAATAGGAATGAAGCAAAGTATTCGGTTTTTATTAACAAGAGTAAACCAGTTATCGCTAGGCATCTTTTTCATTGCCTGAATCAAGTATAGACAGCTCAGTTCGGTTATATTTTCAATACAATCAATCACCGCACAAATCCTCTCATCACTCGAACGTTAGGGATAGGCTGTATGGTGATAATAATCATATCCACCCGGCGCATCAATTAGCTGAGCAAGCGTTGTAACAAATTAGCAAATTAGCTAGAGCAAACCATATTCATAACAAATTAGCTAATAAAATAACAGTAGTAATAATAATAAACAATTACAATAATATGTTATAATATTTCATGTAACTATTTTGTTCAAGTAAAATAACTCTCTACGAGTTTTTGCCTCTCCGTTATCACTAGCATTACAATAAAATATATTACAACACCTAACCGAATCAGAATTATATCTTCAACCCTTCGTATGACGACGAATGCGTTTATAATAATTGTAATAATAACTGTAAATTCAGCATCCCTATGGATTAATTGATATTCATAAATTAGCAGTGTTATTCGCTTATCATTTCAGTCTACGAATAGCGTTCTGAGAAGTCGAGAAAAAATAAGTGTTGCAAAAGAGAAGCGTGCAGCTAAAACAATAGCAGTAATCATATTTGTATTTTCATTTTGTTGGTTACCGTTCTTTTGTTCATATGTTATTTTACCATTCTGTTCGTCATGTAGCCTACATCCGAAGGTTAGTTTATCACGGAGTGTTTGCATATCATCTTATTTTTTTTAATCAAGTTATATTAAGTGATTGATAAACATTTTTACTGCGTTACTAGTTGGCTCGTATTATTACCAGCAATGTTGTTATTAGATCATATATGCATGGACCATAGCCAAGATTCTCAATGGAACGAGTGGAAAGAACTTAAACTTAACGTCACGGAGGGGGTGGGGTGGTAGGGGAGGAGAGAGGGCGACTAACGAATCCCATCAGAGCAAATCTTTTTTTGCTTGTACTTTTTTACTTGTTTGCCTTTGCCACTGGAATTATGACATGACGACATTTCAACATATGCCGACGGGAGAAGGTCATAGGTCCCCTCCCCACCCCTTAGCTAGGTGTGCCATATAAATATGCCATGTAAGGTGTACATGTAACATATAAGCTATCCTAAATTGGTATAATGAGCTATATTACACAGTAAGGTAGAATAGTAAGAGAGCATAAAAGTTGTGTATTATATTGTAGATACTTGCATAAACAATAAATACGTTCGCGTTAACAATAGATAGTAGTGTTCGTCGGGGAACGGGGTCCTCGTCGCGGACCCCGACGGTGAACGCGGGGAGCGCTCCCCTCCCCTGCACAATTTGCTCCCCGACTTTTTTGCGGGGACCCCCACCCCCGCCCATTTTTCTTTCCGCGGGGACCTTCCCCCGTGTGAAAAACTGCTCCCCGAAGAACTCTAATAGATAGATATATCAATAAGGTCAAGTACGGAAGAAGTGAATCAAAACAATGATGTTGTGTTGTTGATAGTAGACATCAATAAGATGATTTTTTAAATGCAGAAAGGTGTTTCTGAAAATGGTGTTACGCCGAAGCCTTAAACACCATCATAATATTTCACATTGTGCAGATACTCTTTTGTTAACAGCATAACATCAGTGTTTTGATGGACAATGAATTAAAATCTATTGTTGCATCATTAAATAAAGTGTTTTGTCAATGTCAGGTAGAACAAGCGTTTGTATGGCTTGGTTATATCAACTCATCTTTGAATCCATTCCTCTACGGCATCCTCAATCTTGAATTCAGACGAGCATTCAAGAAGATTCTGTGTCCGAAGCTCGTAATGCAACAATAAAGACATGCTGGTCGAGTGCCACTTCTGATAAACATCATTAATTACTTCTGTGATAAATAACTTATACGTCGTCATTATTATTGCTAATAATATTGTCATTATTAATATTACTACTATGAATGTTGATGTCATCATTTTTTTGATTTTTAACTCAGTATATGAATGTCACTTATGCAGCGCTAATAGTTTTGATAGGAATAGTACAGTGGAAGTTCGATTCACGAGCACAATTCACTCAAAAATTTTGGTTGCAAATCGACTTGATCGGAAATCGGAACTCTTTTTTTTTTCATAGCGATGAATGGAAGACGAACTAGTTCGATCCATTTTGGCGGTGTAGAATTATACCAGTAGTGTAAAAAACCAGCACTTTCAATGATATATTACCTTGAAGTTTCGTACAATAATCGAAAAGTATGAAAAAATTGACAAGAATCACAGCTGCTTTTAATGGTAAGCCCTTAGGTAAGGCTTTAAGAGGTTTCCTCAATTTTGAGTAATTTGAAAGGACAGCACTAAGGCCTGGTTATGATTTATGTTTTATGTTGCACTAATAAGCTACATGTTGAAACCTCTTCATTGCTCTTTCCTGGTTTTGAATTCCTTCTCGTGAAAATGATCTTGTGCACTTCTGTTGAAAACCCTCTGAATTTCCATCTTTGAGCAAATTTTTGTCAGCCATTGTTTTAAACACTCTAATTTTAAAAAAAAACAGGGTTAGAAATTTCAACAATTGAACGGCAGAAACGACTGAATTCATTGCAGGAATGATGCGCAATGAGGTATAGTTTATTAAGTGCAAGAAGTCCTAAAAATTCCGTTAACATCCTTGCTCATTGGGGTGATGCAAAAACATGAACGTCACGGAGTTTTGTAATGCCGGCCGGTTCTGGTTTATAAACATTGCCTACAAATTTCCAGCCAGCGCCAGCTGAACCTGCAGTTTGGATTAAGCGCTCGATCTTTTCAGTGTAGCAATAAATCATGCATCCCTCGTTGTTGTTCGTTATTTCAATTTTTTTCTTTCTCCGACTTTTCAAGCACCGATGAAAATTATTCGGAGAACTCCTTCAAGACTCTTGTAACAACCTAACCACATTTTTATCCATATGAAGCTATTTGACCTTTTCAGCATGGCAATAAGCGCTTCCTTATCGTTTCTCCCTTTTTTTTGGGGGGGGGAGGGGGAGTTTCTCATCGGTTTTTAGTGTAAAAGGAAGAAATTGCTATGGGGCTCGCACTCAGCGCTCGAACTTCAGAGCTTTTCATAAAGCAGCGCATGTTGTCGGTGATTACGGACGGCTGATTTCCATTACACGTAAGGGATACAGCTAGTGACACATTACTTTTTTAAGAAGTGGACGTTCTTTGGGAGATCTACAGAATATCTTCCTTTATAGAATAATTAGATTCAGCAAAATAGCCTGTGCTTAAACGATGTGAAGATGTTGCAGTTGGAGTTGGCTAGGCGTGAGCTCCAACATTTTTGGCTGAAATTTTACAGGATGTTCTTTTGACAAATTGGAATCATATCTGCCCATAACAAAAATCGGAGAGAGTAATCGAAAACAAACAACAAGGAGGAACGCTAGGCGGCAATAAGTCATGCGCAAACAAACTTGAAAATTAACTTCATTATCATAATGAAAATATTGAACAGTCTGTGATTCGGTTACTGTGAAATTTTGCGAATAGTTTCCCTACGGTGAAATGAATCATTTTATGCGGTGTTTAAAACTCGGCGAAAGAATATTGGAAATTTGAGCGACAAGGACAGACGCTCAATTTGTTGCTTTACTCAGCTATAGGTGCAGTAATTTTGACTGAACTTCTGCGTGGATTGTTTTTAACCAATATCAACCAGAATCGACAGGTATCTCAGAATTCGGCGAAAAACATTTTCTGTATCACTTTTGCACCACCTGAATGCGCGTGCTAGAAAACCTTACGAAATATTTTGGAATGCTGATTGGAAATGGTCGTTAAGCGCAGCGACTTTTTGTCGAAAATTTTTCGGTACACCCAAATAAGTCACAAGCCGAGGTTTCACTGTATGCTACCAGAAATATTTATGTGATGACAAAAATAAGCATTAAAAAGTAAGTTATTCTTTGATAATTTTATAAAATCTATTAACTGAAATTGTAACAAATATGAACTGTTTCAGTTAAACACTATAGTATACACATAAAAATATGTACGAAATCGTGTTATCATTGTTTATTAGTTAGCAATAGTACATCTTATAGTAGTTTGAGTCGTGTTCATGTCTTTTTGTTTGTTCACTTATTTGGTAATAAATTGAGTGAAAAATTTAAATTGACTGACATGAGAGATATTCATTATAAAGTTGGAAAATTTTTTGAAAGAAAAGTAATGGTGATGATAAAGTGAATGAAAATTTTCTTATCGAAGGATCAGGTGTATTATTCTTTCACGTTGATTCGTTCAACCTGCCTATTTCAAGCAGTCATTCACCTATCATTTCGCCTCCACCCCAAACCCTCCAAGTGACAACCGTAACAATAAAGATCGCAATAACAATTGCTATTATTACAATTATGATAATCGCAATGACAGTAATGATAGTAGTATTAACAAGTGTGGTACGGGGAATGAAGAGAGGCGGGCATGGGGAAAGTCGGGGACCCCGAAAATGCTATCGCTCTGAAAAAAAGTTGGGGACAGAGGTCCATTCCCATTTCAGCGCCCCCTTTCCCGACTTCTTTTAGGGCTACCGCATTTTCAGTGTCCCTGGTCTCCAAAGTTCCCCATCCCCGCACCATGCTAGCATCAGCAAAGTCATCAGTACTATGCTACTGTTATCGACCACTGCTATTATTATTACTCTTATTAGTATTATTGCTAATACTATTATTATTGTTATTATTAGTATTTCTATTGTTATCATGATTTATAATTATTACTTATTATTATTATTGTTATTATTTATTATTATTGTTATTATTATTATTATTACTATTATTATTACTATCATTATTATTATTATTGTTATTATTTATTAATTATTATTATTACTATTATTATTACTATCATTATTATTATTGTTATTATTATTGTTATTATTATTATTGTTATTATTATTATTGTTATTATTATTATTATTGTTATTATTATTATTGTTATTATTATCATTATTTCGCCGTTTCAACAGTGATTACAAATCGTTGATAGAAGATTGTCTTGTCCGAGAAGGAAAATGGTTGATTTCACGGATTAACAAAAAATTTTGCATCTTATAGAAATGATCTATAAAAGCAGTTGTTTCAGAGGAATGCCTTGAAATGGTTTTGCGAAAAATTGTTAGTCAGATACTGTGCTGAAATCCGGCAATGGAATCAGTGTATTTTCATGGCGGTTTTATAAAATAAAAATTGTTTTGATAAAAGCACAGACTGATGTATCTTCACGAAGGTTCACAGCAACATTTTGCATTTAACGATTCAGCTACATCGTTCCACTACTCCCCAGCAAGTATCAATTTCTTTTTTTTGCAGCTGATCAAGTGATCAGGTTATTTATTTAGTCACTATATTTTCCTTATCAGGCTTGAATAGATCCTTTTTATTAATTATTCACGATTCACTTAGGTAATTACTTAATTATTCACATCACCATGCGAAAATGCAAATTATTTCATATCATATAATTCATTGCAAATATAAATAACCAGTGACAGGCATACTACTGAAAAAAAAGTAGTTTCGCTAGTCGCCGATTCGCCGGAAAAAAATATTTTTGTTTCTCTAGCAATAATTCGTTATCGATATTATCGCCGAAAGGTAGCAAAAACATTTCACTAAAAGTGCTGCTGACCGGAAAAAGTGGTGACAATGTTTCGTTCAAACGCTAATTGTTAAAATTACTCCGTTAATCGCTACTTTTGAATCTTCACTCAAAATTTACAATTGCGCCACTTATTTGGTTGGAAGAAAACCCCATTACGCCAATAAAAAGTTGAAAATTTTGATTGAATCATTCGACAACAGACAATCATAGTAACAATAAGCATCAGTCAATAATAAAAATAAACTCCAACAACGAGAAAATAACCAGAGAGATGGCAACAAAATTTAAAAGTAAGAACCAATCAACTGCCAACATCTCACATTACACTTTCTCATTCCCTCTTAAGAACATCAACGCACTGAGCATTTGATCTGAAATTCTGGGCCGTTCTGATTCTATTATATTGCCTAGCACATTGTCAGTTCCCCTATGATGGAATCAGCGATCATCACACTTATATGTAGAAAAGATTCTAAAATGAATCCACAAAACTATCATCCCATGTTAATAAACTGCCCAACCTCTTATGCTGTGGAAAAAATAATTACGACCAAACTGAGAAAGTATTTTACAACGAATAAGTTATTTTCCCTTTTCCAATGTGGCTTTCTTAATCGGAGGTCAATCACTGCTTTTCTATTTTGACCTTAGCAAAATTGGGCATCTCATTTAGACAAGGAAGGCTACATCGGCATTACATAATTCGGCTTTAAAAAGGCATTTGATTTGGTATCCATATCTGAATTATCCTTTAAATTACAAGCATAAGGCACACAAGATTGTCTGTCCAATCGGATTCGAGGCTTTCTTACGAACTGTTTTCAATCAGTCCAAATTGGTGATTCATTCAGTTCATCAGAATACATCAGCAGTGGTGTTCCTCGAGATTCTTTTTTGAGACCTCTTTCTTTTCTTATTCTTTTTAGAGCTCTTTCAGAGTGCCTTTTTCCAGACTCATTATACTTCATTTCTGCGGATGATGTTAAATTCTTTCCGTTCTCCAACAGTTTATACACTATAGATAATTGCATAAACCAATATTACTCAAATTGGCTTTTACCGCTAGCTCTAGAACAAATGGAACCGAATAGAATTGGTAAAACAATCCTAATAATCCCCTCAGAATCCAGAACCATGAATTAACTGACTCATCATTCGTCCCAGATCAAGCCGTCATAATCAATCTCAGCTTGAAAACCTATCATCACGTTTGTATCCTTACAACTGCTCCAAATATTTAAATGCAAACTTCGATTTATTCCACCAAACGAAATCGGATTCATATTCCAGTTAAAATCACGCTAACCATTCAATAAGAGCAGGAAGAGAAATCGAAAGAAGAAGTTACTTCACCCATCTTATTCTATCATTCGCACTTTCTTGATTACGACTATCATACGACTGAACCGCTTGACATCACTCTTAATATATGTTAATACATTGTCGTGATTAGATAATCACGAAAAGGAAAAGAGTTTAAGATACGAAAAGAAAATGATTCATGAATTTACAACGTTACCGTAAGAATCTAAGGAGACTGAACAAAGGCAAGATAGGAAATGTGATAAGAAGGGCATCAAATATAAGCCATCATAAGGATTATTAATAGAAACGAATAAGAACAACATGAGAATATGAATATCGAAAGTAAGAATGGCGAATCATTCATCCCACATTTCTTGTTCTGTACGGTTTATCTGTATCGTTGTAGATTATTGTAAGCCGTATTACTAATAGTTAAGTTATATTTATTACTAATAGTTAAGATGACTAATGATATTAATAGTTAAGGTCACAATATTGATAACAGTTAAGATTAATTCGAAATCAGTAACAAGCAACTGGAAATTTTGAATTTAAGAGATATTATCGCAAGGTGTTGTTATCATTAATAATGTTATTATTACTGTTAGTATAACACTGTCGTCATTATGAATGTTGTTGTTTACGTCGTTATCATTATCGATTACATTTCCTATGAATGCTATGGCTATGGTTTAATTACCCAAGTTTGAGATTAAAAGATTAACGACAAGTGCGTATAGTCGTTACATACATACAGTTTCAATTTTTTCCCCTTTTTGAATCTTCCTCTCCTCTCCATCACCAGTTGGATCAATACATTCGTCATATCGTAATTATTTTCACCATTTGAACATCACTTCACACTTTATTAAGCAAATAAATATCGCTCATATCCTTTCCTAGTAAGAATAAAAGTGAACAAAACACCACTGCTCAGTCACGTACCGCATTCAAAGTCACATAGTTTAGTGAGCTGAGACGGAATGCCAATGGTGCACCTAAATCAAGCATTTGAGGTATGATTGAATATTCAAGTTCGATCCGTTAAGACGAGTACGAGTACGATAAGGTTGATTTGTAAGAACAAAAAACTTAGTTACATCGTAAATATGCATACGAGAAGTTAGCGCAAATTAGCGGAAATCCAAAAAGAGTAGTTCGCTAAAACGCCAACTAAAGAAAGTAGCTTAAGTTGTCGCTAACTTATGTCACTAAAAAATATCATAGCGGAAGATATCGCTAAAAATTTTCGCTATTTGAAAAAGTAGCGCACTATCGCGCTACCGAAAAAAAGTAGCTGCACTAGTAGCGGAATAGTGCTCTGTTGCCCACCTCTGCAAACAACGATTACTCGAAATAAGATGTCATAGCGAATAACTGTCAATTCATTCAGAAAAGGTAGTGATATGGTTGAGACTACAAGATATTTGGCATTTAATGCATGTATGTACATAAATTTCGTTCGTTGAATAAATAACGAATTTACTTCATTTTATAGAATGCTTTATTTTAAGGAAAATTAGCACTGTATGAATGCAGTATGAATAATGTGATCTATTCTTATCACATTTTGGTCGCTATTGTTTGCTTACGCTTTTTCTTCTCCGAGTGCTCACTCAGCTTTAATCAATTCAACTTCACATTATTAATCGCTGGAATCCAGGTTGCTTCTTCATTTTTTCCTCAACTAACTTTTGATTATTCTTTCGATGATCAGTCATGACCTTCATTTTCGACTGAAGCAAATTCATTTTCGAATGAAAAATGTTTGAATTTGTGCATATTTGTCGATGTTATATGAAATGATCCTCAAGTGATTTGAATCTTTTTGGTTCGTGTCTACAAGAATTATTGTGTCTACAAGATGATAGCGCCAAAACATATTTTTGTGCTTTATAAATAAATTCTTTCATCATTCGTTTCATTCATTTTAATTTATATTAATAAAGACACTATCGTTGCCACTTTTCTTCCATTTCATAACGTTCTTTATATACCGTATTTTTTCGATTATAGATCCAAATGGAAGTGGTTCTACCATATTTTTGGAAAATAGGATCTACTCAAGCGAAAACATCTGTAGTTGAGATACCAAAAAAACGTGCAACTAAAGTAAGGCTCTTGACTAAGTGGATCAGTAGTTACCGTCGTTCAAGTTAGTTTACAAAATCGTTTTATGCGTGTTTCCGGTTATGAAATATTACGGATAAATAATGTCCAATCTACTTGAAGATGATCTCTTGAGGGCATGACTACACTTTTCAGAAGTTGATTTTGATCTGTCAGGAGAGGATTTGGACGTATAAATATACCGTATTTCCTTAAATAATCTCCATCCCTTCTCAGTCTCCTCTTCCGAATGAGAACTTTCTCATCGACACACTCAATTTATGCAAAAAACAGAATTTTTTGCCATGAATACGCTTCACGTGGCTCTCCACACTATTTTGAACAAGTATCGATAGTAATCCAGTTATTCATCATCTATATTAGCACGTTTCTTGCGTGGTCAACAGCCCTCTCTCACCATGAAAATTTTGAGAAATATACACCGCCGGTCAGTAGATGTTTGCCTCTCGAATTGATATCATCTCTGAAAACCTGAGGAAGTTATATTTCTGATACACTTGATCAAGTTAAAAAATATGAGTTGAATCTGAAACTGTGATGTCAAATCTCGCACACGACCTAACTAGACACAGAAACTATGCTTGCAACTTATCGAACTAATATGGGCTTTAAAAACACATTGGTAGCGTACTGCAAAATTGCTAAATCGAAGAGAGTGATGCAATTTATGGTATGTGATGCATTTATATAATCATAACTTCAAGTTTTTCTGATATCTATTCGTGATTCATTCCTTGTTTTTTGACTTATTTGTGACCGTTAAAATGAATGAAGAAATAAATTCAGTTTTGAGATCACTAAATTACTGAGAAAGAACAATGGTATTAGCATCATCATCATCATCACATTTCGAATGTCATCTTTTACTGAGAGGACGTTGGGCTTGGCTTCTTTTATCGACACTATTAGGAATAAGTGTTCAAAGTGCGATTGGTGACAACTGTTGTGTTAACAAAAACATTGTAAACATGCGTGTTCCTGATAGAGAAATCTCTTATCGTTCAGTTGTGCAGATTCAGTGTTGGTTATTCTTAAGTTTTTTGCTTGAAAATTTTCAATTATGCATTTTTCTGTTGTTTTTATTTGAAAAAAAAATGAACTGGTAACATTAAGTTTATTGCTAATTTTTTTACTTTCACTGAAATTTGCAAATTTTTTCTCTTCTGATTACTAAATGGAAGTATTAAAAGATGGAAAGTCTGTGAATTGACAAGCATCCATCCACCAAATCAACCTTGTGATTTTCGGTATTATTCTCATTATTTTCATCGCTGGTCCTGTTAGTTTCATTATTATTACGCTAATAATCGTTGCCGTTGGTTTTTCAAGCTGCTGATGGCGCAACGACTTGTGCTGGTGTGTTGATCACAAGAGATGTTGTTTTCACCTCAACGACATGTGTTCATTACGTGTAAGAGGATCTGTAATCATTTCATTTATTATCTGTTTTTTAAATATTTTTAATGTGTATGGGTAAATTTGTCAAAGTATCTTAAATTCATAAGGGCATCAGTTTTCAGAAAAAAATCATCACTTAGAGTTTATTATGCACCAAATGATCCGAATTATATCCGAGTTCAGAATGTTTTCGTAAATAATCAAGACAAGGCAATGCTCTTATATCTTCAAGAACCTGTTCCAATCTGTACATGTGTTAACAATCGTTGTTTAGGTATGCTAATTGCATGTTTTTTTTAACCCTATAAACCTACAGTATTTTACGCCTGTAATAAATATTAGTGCCAGTATTATTATGATTTTCGTCATTTTTATTATTGTACCTTTTATTATTATTATTATTATCATTGTTATTATTATTATTAATATTATTATTTTATTGTTATCATTATTATTATCATTATTATTATTATTAATATTATTATTGTTATTATTATTATTATTATTATTATCATTATTACTATCATTATTATAGTAATGATAATGTTATTGTTATTATTACTACTGTTGTTATTGTTTTTGTTATTACCAGTATTATTATTAATATTTTTATTATCACCAGTATTTTTATTATTAAAATTACTTTTATTATTATTGCTATTACTAATATTGGTATTAATACTGACAGTGATGGATAATAACTTAGCATATACGAATTTGAATGTTTTACAGGTAGAAAGTGTTTTACTTTTCACTGTCATTCTTCTTCTACATACGACGTTTTCAGCGTAAGAATCAGGGTACCAGAACAATTCGTCTAAAGACGTGTTGCCTAAAGACAGTTTGCCTAACGGACGGTTTTTTAATGATTGTTTTGTCTAATAGGCAAACTGTCCTTAGGCAAAACGTTTTTAGGCAAATTGTCCGGTCACGAAGGAGGATTAGCCTTTGTATAGAGAAATGAATTCAGGTGTCATGTACTGGAAAAGGATGTGTCGAATATACATAATGAATATATTATACAAGAGATCATCATCGTGGGTCGATCAGAATTATCAGTTTGTTCGTTCCACTCTGCTGCTTTTGAACGAACTTCGTATCGCTGAGAAAGACTTCAAAAGATGTCCAGTTAACTCAGGTTGAGCAAAGGAATTGGTGTTGAATGGAATAAACGAATGTTATGAATAAATAAATCTTGCAACAAATCTATATGACGACACTGTATTCATTCAAATGGCAATCGTAATTAACAATGCACATACCTTATGTGCATATTATTATCAATACAAAATCTTATTTTCGTTCGCATCAATTCGCTGAAACGCACCGTAAAACTTAAACATATTCTCATGCTGCGAACAACGAGTTTTATTTATAGATAAGAATCCACATATTTATGATGTTCTTACGCAGCACGATAATAATAATACGATTGATGACGATAAAAACAATAATAATTGTATCATTATTAGTAAGCAACAGATATATGGTAATAACAATTACGATCGTAATAATAATAATTATTATTATTATAACAATAATAACAAAATAAGTATACAAACGAAAGGTATCACTATTAGAACGATGATTCCATTATTGGTAGAACATCAATAATTATTATTGTCTTCATTAATGCTTTTTTCAGCCAAGTCGTACTGGCGACTTTTTTGCAAGTCTAATAATTTGTCGTTTTCCAAGTCTGATCGCAGCACGTTTTTTGCCCAATCTAATAACAGAGCGTTTCTGTTTGACTGGAATTGGTTGTTGAAAATGATTACTGTCGTCAAAGTTATAGTAATCGTTGTGATCGAGTGGTGAATTATGCTGTGATATAAAGGTGTTGTATTCATCGATACCATCAGAAAATGCGTCTTGATTCGCTTCTAGAACACGTTTATAAGGTAGTTGTTCGGTCAAGTACTCAATTCATAATCGATTCATTCAACTGAACCGAATATTCCCGATTAATCATAGTGAAGTGAATTAATCACTCTCAATGCAGTCATCTTCTAGCACTAAATTCATAACAAAAATTTAATTAGCAATTTCACTGACACGAATGAAACTGAGTTATTATTTTCTCAGCAGATACATTCTGAACTCCAAGCTTACGCAGACAAACTTGGAGACTATTTTTTGAAATGCATCAATAATATTGTTGAGTGCAGTCATGCAACTTCTGGTTGAATATCCTATTATCCGAACAATGATAAGAATAAAAATAATGATAATGTTAATAGTGATAATAATAATAGTTATTATTATTGTTTTTATTATTATTATTATTATTAATATTATTATTATTATAACTACGTCTATTCTTATTCTTATTGGTACTGTAACTGTTTAGAAAAATGCGTATCTCAGCGCTATTTCACAATTTCATGTTATTACCACAATGAAGTACGTATAATTAGCACATAATAATGGCATTAAAATGTTGATCAATGAATATTATCCTATTATGTATGCAGTATGGTGCATTTATCTGATACGACAGAACGACAAACCTGTGATAAGCAAAGCGCTGACTGAACACAGTGATTGATAGTAGATGAAGATGCTTGCAATCAAATAACCAACAGCTATCAGCGACATGTTTTGCTATACTCTGAAATGGATCACAATTTAACATTTTCTCCATTTCAACTTCAATTTTAAATTCATTCAAGTTGAACATTTTCGACCGATAATTGGCGAATGATTATCATTTATTATTGTTACTATTATTATTATTATTGTTATTATTATTATTATTATCACTATTGTTACTATTATTATTGTTATTGTTATTATTATTATTATTATTACTATTATTATTATTACTATTATTATTATTAGTATTATTACTATTATTATTATTACTATTACCATTATTATTGCCGTACTCACGGTTAGAATTATCATCATCAGCATTATTATCATCAACAATAATAATAATAACAATAATGATAATAATAGCGATAAAGATAACAATAACAATAATAATAGCAGTAATAATAACGATACAAAATGCAATCAACAAGCTTCAATAGTGTGGTAACTACAGGCTGTTCGTTGAAGTTATCACGCATTTCTGAAATGCAATGCATAATATACATAGAATAGACTATTCTATGCATAAGCGAACTTGAAATGAGCCTGAGATGTTATACATGGATAAAGTATTACAAAATTAATGTGAAACATCAAACATCATCAGGAAACAACTTGAGCTCATCTAATTATTAATAATGTTGTTATTATCATAGTAGTTATCAATCATAGCAATACCAGTATCCTCTAGTAATGTCAAAAATGATTATTTCTATGAGTGACTGGACTGAATTGTAAGACAAATAAAGTGTTGAAACGAGCTGAACAGTGAATGGAATAACAATGAATGCAAACACCAATAGCAATAACAATAGCAGTACAAAACGAGGAAATGAAATGAAGTTGTGAAGGTACGCAAATGAAGAACAAACCAGCCCCAAAGCTAGCAACAGTTTCTACTGATCCTGTCTCCTATCCCCTCCTTTATTAACGTTGCCTCATTATGGCCACATCTAATAACTTTTTTCTTCTTTGTTTCGCCCCATAAAATTTATTCACATTCATTAGTTCTCCCCTTGAAGCATCTTCTGATGAACAAGAAGATGATGATGATGACGTTCATAATGATAATGATAATAATAATAATAATAATAATAATAATAATAATAATAATAATAATAATAATAATAATAATAATAATAATAATAATAATGATAATAATAATAATAATAATAATAATAATAATAATGATAGTAATAATAATAATTATTATTAGTATTATTACTATCATTATTATTATTTTTATTATTATTATTGTTATTATTATTATTGTTATTATTATTATTATTATTATTATTATTATTATTATTATATAATACAATTATAGCAATAATATTATATTAAAAAATGATAACAATATTACTATTATACGATGTTATATCTTTGTATGTGTGATGTTTATCATTTTCTCCGTCCTCTTGCTCCAAATTTAAAATTTTCTGGTTCAGTTCAGCAACTACACATAATTTTCAAACTATTACTTGCTGACGCCAGGCGCGATTTCATACTGTTCAATTATATACATCTAATTCCTCTGAATAATGACCCCACGTGCTCTTCTTTCGAAACGTACAACGTGAACAAATTTGTAATGCACCGAGTGGTTGCTGTGGGATCGAATGAACGCGAACATGTGATAGCTGGATTTCGTCAAATCATGAAACAATATAACTTGTAATTCCTGAGGAATGCAAACGTCTTTACGAGCGGCAATCAGAGTGAGAATTTTGAATTTGTATATTATAGAAAGTATGGTGACAAATTTTTTCATATGGAACCATTTGTCGCGACAGAAATCGCGAAAGTACAAACAACGATGAATCACCTAGGCATGAAATCGCATCGCCTGTATAAATTCTGTCTTATCTCAATATATCAATGTATCACTTATTCAGTTACATTCAAATTTATTCAATATATTAATGTTTTATTTTCAATATGTATCAATTCAAATCACTCATTTCAATATGTGTCTATTCAAATCAAAAT
>JAPYMA010001486.1:0-21982 GCA_035041965.1 Anisakis pegreffii | reverse complement strand
TAAACCAGTGGTTACTGGAATGATTCTGCCATTTTCGCGGCATGTGCATGAAAAACTGATCCATCGACTCAAACAGAGCGTGAAGCCGCCAACTCTGCAAGAAGGGCCTCAACTCAAGAACTGACCACTGAAACTGATGAATGAGGGCAAATGATTCTTGAGGAGACTGTTTAACGCAGAAGCGCGAAGATCAATTTTCGCGCCAATGCCAACTTATCATGCTTTTCAACCCAGTAATGCCACCACGGTAAGTAAAGAGCGCTGGTTGTTTGAATCATAGAAACATCTTCACAAACAGAAAGCCGAGTTTCCTGGCCAGATGCATTGCAGCAGGGTCGTCCGGTAGTCTTTACGCGATATGGGGTTTTCATTCGTTTTATCAGGGTTCTCATTCTTTTCCGAGCTGCTACAATCGCTCTCATAGCTTTTATCACCAAAAGTGTTCTCTTCTGCTAATTTCTCATTCATTTCATTCAACAATTAAAGTCAAATTCTCATTCTATCAAACACACTCTATAATTCATCATTTGACAGTCGAACATTGTTGAGCAATTATATTCGATTGTTGTATTGTTGGTCTCGATTGTCAACACTCGTCAACGTATCCAGTAAATAGCATATGATACAGAATGAGAATTTGATTCGAACTGTGAAGTGAAACTGAGACGAAGTGAATGATAAAAACTCATCAATAGAACGATATTCGCATGTGATAGCTATGAGAGCGAATACAACACGTCTGAAAAGAATGAGAATCCATGCAAAACATTTGAAGTGTGCGTGTCATAGACAATAGTGTTTCACGCGATCATAATCGGTTGCAATGATCAGCAACACAACACTAACTTCTTTTACACTGCTGAGAAATTTCAGGACCGATTTTCCTGAGTTAAACGTAGCAATAGTAAGTTCTTCTACGGGGGGAAGGGTGGCAAGGGCGGTCTGCCACATTACCAAAATGGGTGATGGGGCGACCAACGTGAGAACCACTGCTCTAGAGGTTTAGATATTACCAAACTACAGCCAAGCTTTTCCTCATAGAAATGCGAATTCCATCACGCAAATAGAAATGAATAAGGGCACTATTTACAGTTGAACTGAAAGCAGATATTCTCTATTATTTAGCGATAAGGATTCGAATTAACTTCATTCATTTATCAATTAAAGTGACAATTAATTACTTTTTGAGATGGCCAAAACAAATATGAGAGTAACGCCAGCTACGAGTGCGGTCAGTACAGCCAGCCATAGCATCAGTTTCCACCTTGGTGTTGCTGATGGCTTCTCGACCGCTTTTTGGACCTGGAATTTTTCTTGTTTGCATGAAACTTACGAGATTTTCGATTGCTCAGAAGATTTTGATTCACATTTTTAGATGCTTAAACTTCTTCTGATTGTCGATCATTTTTCTGTCCATGTCTGGACGTATGGATGACTTTGGTAAATAACTTCCGATAGATAGAATCTCGGTACATTAAAATTTCCTTCATTAATGAAGAAATTTTTTCTGCAGTAACACATGAGAAATGCTTCTTCTTGATTCTAAAAAATGCTAAGAAATTAGCAATACTTAACGAGAGGAAACTGCACTTAAGCAATGAAATAAAAGTAATGGCTGAAAAGTCTTTTAGTTTGCGTCCGTTAAGATGGAGACAAGGGAATCGTTAAAAACTGCTGCGATTTTATTGCTCCTTTTCTGGACATTTCGAAATGCGTTTAAAACCTTTTTCAAATAACAAATGCACATAATGTCATCATCGTACTCATTATAGACTAGAAGTTAATTGCTTGTTCCAGATTGAGAGCTCATTCGCTTCGTATGGCTAAATTGCAAACACATTTTCTCTTGTGAGCGAAATAAGGGACTTGAAAATTAACGGACGAAGTTTAAATCAAATGAAATTGATGTTGAATGGACTAGCGATCAATTATTGGAATGTTATGCATATCGTATAGTGAATTCAGGCTAAATATGAGACGAACTGATTTGAAATTCCATGAATAGTGCCCAATAAAATCAAGCAATTTAGTCAGATTTTGATCATTTTGATCTGATACTATAAGCGAAATGTGTTCACCTTTTGCCACTGCTCTGGTTCAAATCCGGAAATTCTTTCAGCAGCGGGTACATACTTGTGATGGTCTGAGATGAATTTCGGAGACTGACTTTGACTCACTACCGGAAAAGCATTCATTGCTGCTAGTGTGGCTGCTGTTGCTAAGGTATCCGCACAAAAACTACTGCCACTGTGCGCACGTTTCAATGGATACCGTTGCTGGTAGTGTTGTTGATAATATCCTGTAACTTCAGCAATTGCCTTATCGCTGCACTTCAAAACGCTTAATTAACTTGGTTAGAAAACATGGAATTTTTACGATAAGAGATAATCAAAAAAAGTGATCTGTCTAGATCAATGATAAAACTGAATTTGCTTGATATGGAAATGTTTTATTCTTCCGATATATCACGAAAATAACTGTTGGGCAATCGCAAACAGTGATAAACCTATTGCACAGGCATAACTAAGTCCATTTTTGGTTTTTCTGAATGATCTTTTGAAAACATTCCGATCTTTATCATTCCTTATTTTATGCCCATGGAGAGGAGATTATTAAGAGCATCTATTCGTTTTTTGGTTCTTCTACGATGAACTTTGAGGGAAGCAAGAATGGAATGTATCTGTCTTAATGGAGATAGATACATATGATGTTTCTTTCCATTATTAAGCTGAATTTCAAAGGTACCACTTAGGTTGCTCATAAAATTGATAACAAAACTGTAGAAAACGAACCGTGATAACCAGCACTTAAGGCTGGATAGTGAGCAGGAGGACCTATGGTGTTACCAGTAGTGCCAGTGCATGGAGCGGGATTATAGTGGTTCTGATGATAGTGGTACTGCTGATACTGATGATAATACTGTTGCTGCTGCTGTTTGCTGGTGATACTTGCCGAGGCCAAAACGCTTGATATGGACTAGTGTACGCCGGAACGATTGCAGCAGTACTTTTGTGAGGTGTTCGCTGAAATTTATTAAAATGAACATTCTATCAATCACATAGAAGAGGAGCACGTAAGAATATTTTACGTGCGGTTATCGTCAACTACTTAGGTTGATGGTGATACAGACAGCAGGTTACTGAAGACAGCATAAATCATTTGCATGATATTATTATGCCTAGAACACTTCGATCACCGGATTAATAATAGGAATCAGAAATTCATGGAAATGGAAGATGTTTATGAAGTTTAAGCAAGCCAGAGGGTCAAGATTTCTAATCATAGGGGCTAATTATGATAAGCATAAGGCCCAAACTTGTGCTGGAGCATAAGCTTTCAATGAGTTCCAATCACTGATTAAATGAATAAAGGTTTGCTATTGTGATTATGAAGACCACTCGTTTTACAACAGCTATTCTAGTGACAATTATTAGTGGATCATATCATGTTACTCTCGTTGGATTACTTCATCACTCTTATTTTTATAATGATTGTTATAATCACCATTAGTATTGACATTAAGAAAGAATTTTCCGCAGGAAAAGGTGTGATGAACACTCACTCATAAATATGTCAGATTTACAAAGCACACGTAATGACTTTTTTTGGTAAATCATCAGTTGCTTTGATTTTTCATTATCTTATTGAATCTTTTAATCCATTATTATTATTATTTCATTGTTTGATTATATTGAAAGGAAACGGGAATTCCGCATTATCATATTGTTTTCTCATTTTAATGGCAATTTTTTATTCGATTTTTTGATGTTCAGCTTCATTTTGAAGAATTTGAGAACGTTTATTATTCATCTGGTTTATTAACATCTGGTAAGCGTGGTCGTTGAAGTCTGTTAATCGATGAAAAGATTTGTACGAATTGCAGAATTCTGAACTCTTCTTTTTTTTTCAGCTAAAATTTTCAGTCACTCATAACGAATGAAGAATTTATTCACTGTTGAAAGGAGGATTATATTCGCTAACAATAAAATATTTAATTCGGTTATGTTTGATCAAGAAGGAGGAGAGAATTTTATGCAGTCATTGCAACATTATACGGTTTTCACATTCAGTTTATCTCCGTACACTCTTTTTTTTCAAAATTTAATGTCACACACTATTTCACAACATACCAATTGTTCATGACCTGATTTAATCGAAAAAAATACCTCTTTCTGGAATAAAATTGCTCCATGCAAAATTCTAGCGATATTGTATAACAAAACCAATTATGGCTCATGAATAAAATCAGTTCAATACATTTGGATTATTGCTTTCTAATCGTTCGTCATAGATAATGTTGGAAAGAGCAATCAGAAATCATATGTGACACGATGAATGTTTACGTTGATAAGCAGTGATCGAAATGAGAAGTAGAGATTGAGAGACTGACAACAAGAGAACGTTATTGAGTGATTTTAGTTATGAGAGTGATTATAACACATCTGAAAAGATTGAGAATTCAATTTAACGAATCTGAATCCAACATACGAAGAAGGTGAAATGGCTACAGATTTGTACCATTAGCTATTGAATAATTTGAGCAAATCCATATATATGATAACATGATTATGGGATTTCGAAACAAAACAATACAGATTTCGAAATAGGAAGATATTAGTAGACATTTGAAATAAAACAGTATATATTTCCAAACAAAACGACTTCCAAACTTTGAAATTATCTCCATTTATCATACAGGAATGACTAATGATTGTAATTTCACACTTAATTCTAAAAATTACCGGTGAATTGACTTAATTATATAATCATAATAACATTACACAGGAGGAATAATAAATTCCAGTCGATGTTGCGGAACAACACAAATATCATCAATGTAAATTTGCCCGGATAATACGTCGATTTGAACATTAAAATACTCGAGCTGAACGAACGCAAAGAAGATAGAAAGCCGTAACCAAACGTCTGACTGGGAATCAAGGGAATTTCATGGATTGCACCAATGAGAACGTTCGCTAATCAAGGGAATTCGTTCGCTAATGCAGAAATTACCTTAGCTAAAAACAAAAACTTGCAAAATTCATCAATCGGAACATGACTATCTAGTTGGAAGTAAATACGATCAGAATCATGCGATGTACGCGTGTGTTTCCTTAAGATTCTCATACGAAATAGGATGATATGAAAGCAAAGAGCAGATGTCCAAGTGAATAATATAAGACATCTCCTCATGATGAAATGCCACCCAAAAATAACACAATTCCGCTGATTCGGATCATTAATGTATCGGCGGCATCCGTTGATATTGACAATGTGATGGATGTGACAACGGTGAACTAAATTTCTTTTCTTGTTAGACATTCATTCCAACAAATAAATTCTTTCAACAATAAATACATATAAATAGAATGAATGCAATGAAACTGTTTGCAATCCCATGAATATATCACAAAAAATCTCATTGAACATTTAACAGAGTTTCTTATTTTCAGTTTGTTGAATCATTTTATTCGTTCGGTTTTTTGCATCGAAAAACGTCCTTCTGAGATATCTTGTCTGTGTGCAATTGCAACTCCATTGAGAGGAACCGAATCTTTAATTCAACTAAATGAGCAGATAATAGGCAAAACAACTTAAGAAGGGCGCACTAATAGACGTGAATTCGCTAGACGTGAACTGATCTAAAGGTTATTGTTGATCGATCAACTCAAGTGAGCTGACTAATTTGACAGCCTATAAGCTAATATTGTGTGTTCATGTTTGCTTATGGTTCTGTCCATGAGAATATTTGGAAAAATACATGCAAATTGGATGAATTCCTTCTTTTTTGTAGAATTCACAATGATTAATTCGAAGATGTTCTCTGCTAATATTACGGAGTCACAATTTATGATTATTCGTTTATTTATGAATCTCGATTAGCGGCATAGTCTGATAGCAAGAATGACAATAATTTATAACGGTTTTTTAAGATGAAGTCTTGACTTGATCGAAAAGCACTTCAGAACTGGTGTAGTTAATCTTTGGAAACGTGATGATTACTTCATCTGCGTAAACCACAAAAATACTTCAAGCGGCTGAATATTCAATGATTCAAGTTGAATATTTTAAAATTTTCGAAATATCCTATCTGAATTCGTGAGAACTATTGTTCATTTCATATACTGATCAAGTGCTGTCTTTGGAATCTTAAGAATCATCCGTCTGATGGTAGAAAATTTAATTTTTCAGCGAATAGTTTCATGATTCCATATGCGATGTTTCTGAACTTCAGAATTTTTGGTGAACATTCGATTGTGTATGATACATCGTCGCTATCAATAGTGAAACGAGCAGTGAGAGAGTGTCACTTTGAACGTTGATCGAAGTGAGAATGAAGATTGAGAAATGGACAATAAGAGAACACTTTATATGATTTTTGTTATGAGAGCGATTAGAACGCATCTGCAAAGATTGAAAATTGAAATGAGTGAATCTGAATGCAAATCGTCACCGAGGAATCTTTACAGAATTGTAACAATTATGGAAATGTTTCCCAATAGAATTCCGGAATAAACGAAATACGGGAGATTATACACTTACATTACAAGCTTCTTCATGCATTTGTACTAGATATCATCACTGAACTCTTCCGATAATTGCAGGTTATTACTGAAAGATATGTGGAATGATCGTTTTTTAGGAAAAATTTTTGATGTTTCTGTAAGGTGGTGCCGAATTCTGGTGGGAAAGACGGATTAATTACGAATGTTAGATGGTGGAAATAATTACATTATTCATGAATAGGTTTCTGATCGTAAGAAATTCCGTAGCACAACCAATTAATCAATGTGAAATGCACACGCATCACTGCTTTTTGTCGTTTTATGCGGTCATCGAGTACCTTCTGGTTTGAGAATGAACCAAAAAAATAGAATATTTTAAATTCATCTGGGGTTTTTGAATGGAATAATTGAGGAGAAACGATGTTAATCTTATTTTTCGAAGAGGAAGTTATTCTGAGAAAAATTACTTATCTTCAATATATTGAAATCTACAAGTCTAGTTAGAAACCAACCGTCTTGTGGCTGCTTATGAGCATTCTTCTTACTATTAGAAGCCAACAGACAAAAAACATTTGATCACTAGCTTAAAATTCCAAAGATTTTAAAATTCCTCGCAATCGTGTTCAATAATTTTGGAGAAACTGATTCAATTTCTTTGAATTTTGAGATGGATGAATGAATTTACAAGCATTCATTAAAGTTCCTCTCTGTTTACGCAATCACCTGTTCCATCCCATCCTTGAGCACTACTCATTGTCACGGATGCTATTTTCATAGATTAGATTGAGTGCGTAATCAGCAGCGCAGTTTATTCTTTCTTAAGTCGTTTAGCTATTAATTACAGTTAGGTAATATGAACTGATCAAGGATAGATCAAAAAGAGTACCAATTCACAGCACTTTTGATTCATAATTAACCTGAACAATAACATTAAGAATGTGACTCGTTCATACGCACTAAATGTTTACTTCCTTCAGATTTCTTGGAATTTACAATCCGATTAAATGCATTTTACGTCGAAACTGTTTCGATTGAAATCGGGAAGTGGGATTGATTGATTGAATGACAAAAGAGGGTGAACAATAAAGGAGAGGTAAGTACTGCGATGGTGATGAGTTCAATTGGCACTCGTTCCTTATAGAATGTAACCGTTGTTTCGCAATGCCTTTGGAGGCAGCATCAAAATTCATCCGCCGATTTCAATCCTTCTTCATTATCCATATATTGAGTTGTCGTCCTTAACCCTTAACCCAAAACGATCGTTGAAATCGTTTTTGTGAGTGATCAATTCATCGAATTTTCATAATTGCTTTACAGCGATATACACTTATATTATCGTAGGCCCTAGTGGACCACTCAAAAAAGATCTTCAATTAATGACTGGAATGTGATGGAAATTTATAACTTCATGGATGTGTAGATGATTTACGGCGAAAATTGGTTTTGCAATGTTTATAGATGAATAAATGGAAATATGGCAAGGATCAGAGAGAGACCATTAAATTGTCCAGGTTCACGCGTATTTATCGGATGAGTTGTTGATTTGTGTATTAATTACGGCAATTGCTTTTAGGGCGATAATATAATTTATGTTATTCAGGATATCTGCCCTAAGAAAGTAATTTTACGTGGATTCGGAAAGGTTGTTCTTTATAAAGGCATATGAAATCTGTTCATCATAAAGGCACAACGTTAATTTGAGGTGATGTAGACAACGATAAAGTATTTTGCCGTTATGATCAACATACCAAGTTATGCCTCAAGTCAACGAATAATCTGAGCACGATGCAATGCCATAGCAGGACCTGCTGCGTTTAACATTTCGCAATCAAAAATTAACGTTGTGCTTTCTTGCAAATGGTCAATTCATTTGAAAGATGATGCAGAGAATTTGCTTGCTGAGGATTCACTCTTTAAATTGAACACACTTTGAATTAACTTCAGATCTTAACGGAGGTCCTTCTAAGACATTAATTATTTCACGCTAAATCACTCAGTCTCAAATAGTCGTTGAAATTGAAGAGATTGAAACGTTTTTTTGAAGGAGAAGAGTGTGAATTCTCAAAACATGTCAAAATCTAACAAGTTGTTCGCACGACTGCTCATCGCGATCGCCCCGTCGGTGGTCAAGGTCCATCTGCTGCTGTTGTCCATGTGGTACACTTTTGTAGCGTTTCAGGCCTTTTGCTGTAGAGTCAGACGATGGATTCGTGGACTTTTCAGAAGTTGAAAATGATACGGACGGAGATGAAGTCATCTGAAGAGTTTTACTTTCGCCTGGTTGAACAAATGAACGAGCACAAACCAAATGCAATGTAGCCGAATTATGCGTACGGCAAAAAACATTACAACTGCAATAAACTTTATTTAATTTGCAAAAAATCAGAATTTTCAAATTGCATAACGGCAATTTCTAATGAAAATGTGAATATGAATGAAGAAACAAAAAATTAATTTACTGTAATAAATGATGGGAAAATATGGATCATGCACACATGTAATTAGAAATTTCGATATCTTGCTAAGAACTCATCTGACACTCAAAGCTAAATGATTTTGAAATTGTCGTACACTTTAAAACACTCCTACATCTTCAGTTGTTCGAAAAAATGTAAGGTAAAACAGAAGGGAACTGTACTCATATGTAAGTATTTCTTAGCGAGTTAACGAATGGCTAACGCTATCGGAATGTGTTCTGAGAATGTGCACATATGCAAATGCGAAGAACACAACGAAAAGGTGACCAAAGCGACGATGCGCATTGGTCAACTGAAGTTGAATGAGCATCAATTGACGACCGAGGTCAAAAGATTTTCTGCAGATAAATTGCATAAAAGCAATCAAGACGGTGCAGGTATTGGCGACAATCAACGGATGGATCTAGTTGACCTTTGCAACATATCCTTCAGAGAGCGTTGTTCCTTTCCAATACTCTACATCCCATTCTGATGCGGGCAGTGTATACCTCATCCGATCGTTTCAATTCTCTAATGGCCAGTGAAACTTTGTACACCAACAACAATAACAATAATGGTCATAATGACAATAATAATCGCAAGACCCACAATGGTAATGCAACGAAAACAGCACTTGAGTTGATAGTATTAATAATAATCACCATAATCTGTCAATAATCACCATAAAACCATCATCTTAATAGAAGGCTACAGAATACGAAAACTGGGTTCAGTTTCAGCCTGATTAGACAACGTCGTCTCATGATGTTTAGGTATGCGCCATCAGATAGTGTAGAATGAATCATAACGAAAATCTACGGCAGGCGGATAATTCATAGTTCCAGAGGTTCAAATACCACTCTCAAAGTATGTCATATATCCATGCGTATCTATTGTGCCGCCCATTTCTGTACACATGAGCACTCTGTTGATCGTTGTTCAATATGCATGAAATAAAATGGATTCATACCAGAATCGATCATCTTCAGATGATCTGATTTGTAGAAATGTTTTAAACTTAGAGCACTTTTTTGAACTTATTATGCTGTTCGGTTCATGTGAAGCCCAAATTATACACGAAGTACTAAAGCGCTCTATGAAAATGCTTATTTACAATGATGTAGAAGTAGATAAAATGTTTGTTTGCAGGACTTCAGTTCTTGTTTTCAATCTTTCGGCCACTTTGCAGCTGGAATTTTTGGACAGTCACTTATAAAATGCTATCTGTTAGATCAGTGGTTCTCACGTTCAGGTGCTCCATTGTCCCTTTTGATGATCTAGCAGGCTTCCCCCCTCCCCTCCCCTCCATCCCCATATTAAATATGGAAATCATACATGTTATATTCAGATGACCGTTACGTTCAGTCTTATTAGCACGTCCATGATGGTAATCGACATCGCTTGGCCTTCTGTTAGACCGTTGAATTCCTCGTTATTGCAATCGATTGTGGTTGAATGAAAAGCTATTGTTTACGACACACACACTTTAAACTGTTTTGCATGGATTCTCATTCTTTTCAGACGTGTTGTATTCGCTCTCATAGCTATCACATGCGAATATCGTTCTATTGATGAGTTTTTATCATTCACTTCGTCTCAATTTCACTTCACAGTTCGAATCAACTTCTCATTCTGTAGCATATACTATTTACTGGATACGTTGACGAGTGTTGACAACCGAGACCAACAATACTACAATCGAATATTATTGCCCAACAATGTTCGACTGTCAAATGATGAATTATAGAGTGTATTTGATAGAATGAGAATTTGACTTTCATTGTTGAATGAAATGAATGAGAAATTAGCGGAAGAGAACACTTCTGATGATAAAAGCTATGAGAGCGATTGTAACAGCACGGAAAAGAATGAAAACCCTGTCAAAACATCACTTATTAACAAATTTATGCGGTTTCCGCTGAACATACGAAATATGATGATCAACTCTTACTCAAAAACCAACTCACAGATCATTACCTCTTATTGTTAGAAGACCAGAAATTAAAGGATTAATAACATTAAACGTTCCTAGGATAATTTTCACTGATGAAACAGAATGTGGTTTTTTGAGATGAGGTAATGATACTCAGAAAGTAGGAGAATGAAGCGTGTTGCCATCAATTAAACTCGGATATTTACATGTCCGAGTTAAAAAACACCATCACAATGGCGTTATATCATAACACAACAAATGTACGAAAGATTAATTTCCCGACCCACTCCATTACTCTTTGAGCCTCAAAATTACCCAAAATGGGTAATTTCACCCCCTGTGACAACCACTGCGTTAGACATTCAACTGATTTTCTAAGGTCATGTATCGAAGTTGAATGCATCTCAACTTCTGGATGCTTATTTGCAGAGATATAGAGCTAAGCAGCACAATTTTATCTGGTAGATTCGATATTTTTATTGCATGAGAACTTAACTGATACCTCAGTGAAACTTTAAGCGGAGAAAGATTCAGTTGAGGAATTAAAGCAATGTAAACAATTCTAAAAATGTTTCAAATGACAGATTTATTCAAACTATTGTTGTTAAACAGCAACTTGAATACAGTAGTTTAAAGGGGTCGTTAACGGGTAAAATTATTCAACAATTATTTTAAGAGTGTTCATTTTCACAGTTTTGAGCCGAAATATTGATCCGTTCCAAAAAAAAAAACAATCATCTGCGGGTGAAATTTATTGCTTGAGTTATCTATTTTGAGCAAATCTCATATTTTATTAATCTGAGCGTTATGAAAGTTTAACGTCATCCGTTGTGTTCAATTGAATTTCCTATGGCTTCTATTAATTGCAAACTGAATGGTTTCAATTTCTCATTGACTTCCACTCATGGTGTTGACTAGTTCTTATAAATTCATCAAATGAAGCACTCATGGATGAAATCGCTTTGTATATAAATTGTGCAATGCGTTGATGAGCTCAAAGAAAGTTTCGAAGTCCTCCAAACATCTACACTCATAGGTCGCGTTGTTTCTTTCGTCGTTTGCTTTTTAACTGTTATCAGTAAACGTCATTGCCTGACAATGGTGATCAAATCACTTGCTCTGTTGGTGAACCTCGAAATGACTGAATCTCATGATAGTGTAAGTGGTATTGTCTACGGTCTAGAGCCACCAACTTGAGGTTTTTCATCGTGTTATGGTCGTCATATCGGTTTATCAACAATAGCCCGCAAACGATTGAAAAAATCCGACTGATGAAACAGGCAGATGACTAATTTGTACTGTGAATAAATCAAAAGTTTGGTTGTCAAGGTTTCCAAACAGGTACAATTCCAATTCCCTTAAAATGTGCGGATGAGTGATTATGAGTTAATTTATCTCATTTAGCCTCATCTGTGGATAGGCAATTCATGAAATCTTTCGTGTTTACGTGCACCATTTCACGTTTGACTTCAAATTTTTTGGTAGAATGATGCTTGCCAGTTACTTGACAACCGCCCATCGAATCATATTTTATTCGGTGTGGATGCCGAATGCGAGCCCTAACCATTCGTTATTGGCAGTTACCAATGAAGTGGGTGCTGGTGGCTGGCTATTATCGAATTCATCAACACCACTTCCCTAGGCCATTCATGCTGACCCACATTATTGCCTTCATGCTCATAGCCATTAGCTTGATTTCGTTCTCAACTCGACTCGATCACTACTTACACGGTCGAGTGAACGTCACTAGCTAAATTCAGAATCGTTCAAATTAATAATTGAAACAACACATCAAACTAAACGAACGATTCGCCATAAACATCGTGCATGTGATGCGTGCGTCACTTCATGCATGATGCCATCAACTAACACAGTTTATAAACAATATTAAGTGTTGCGGCTCTGCTGCATCCTTTAGGCTGGACATTGCATAATTAAAATACTGCCAATCTTATGTGGCACAATTTTGTTGAACCGTTGCATATCCATTCTCATATACGACGATGAAACATTCTATAAGTGATCAGTTTAGCGTTTTATTCTGGTATCCTCGGATTACTCTTCATACTGTTACCTTATTATGATCAGTAATGTCGTCAATCCTACTATTGTTATCATTGAGGTTTAGAATCCTTCAAGTGTCCAACATCGAGTTTAGAATCCTTCAAGTGACCGTCAACTCAGCTCACTATTCAGCCCATCGATCAAATCGATCGCAACATCGATCAAACTTCCATACTCTTATATCAAAAAAAAACTTTTAATGGAAATCCGAATTCCAACGAAAATTATTGATGAATGTTGATGAATACTAGTAAAAAATATTATTTTCATTCCATAATCATATTACAGCAGTCATGCAAAGAGCATTGGTACTGCCGTAATTGTAGTGGATTAGTTCATGAGTACATACGGCATAATGCGTTCCACATTATCAAGTTGAATGGTTCACGATGCATTATCATAATTAAATTGTGCAGTACGAATTAAATTAAATGGCCCTTTTTGTTTGTTCTGTTGTTGCACCCTTGCTCCGTTCACCTTTCGCTCTTGTTTTCTTTCCGTCTTGGAAACGAATTCTTCAAAGGCGAATTAGAACTGAATCGAAAGAGTCAGTCACTTGATTGAATCCAACTGACTAATTGCTTTTTCATACAGCACCCGTCCATCAAAACTCTAAAACAGTATCTAGCCTATCTTTCAAAACAATTTGAAGTCATTGAACGAGTGCTTGGTGGCTTACAGTGGTAGACGTCATAGACTTTTCATCAATTCTGTATAACTGAACATTCCTTTTCATTGATTCTAAACATAACTTTTCAAGCGTGTCACCTTAATGAAACAACGATCTTGTGTTCACGTGGAATGTTTCAGTTTCATATACCAAGCGGTCGATATGCGACTGTTTTATCAGTCTGCCTAATGGAATGCGGATTTGACTATGACTAATGATCAAAATGAGAAATTGATTGAAAACCAAGAAATCTTTTCCAATGATTATATGGGAAACGAAGTATTGTAATCATAATCACATCTGGAAAGATTAAGAATTCAATTCAATCACCACTCTGACTGAGATTAGTGAATTTCAGTGAATCGAACTAAAGTGAGAAATAATTGCACGGTTACATCCATCAAATTGGCTCACTTATAGAGGTTCGTCCTGTTCAAGTCCATCAGCATGTTCAACTTTGCTTACCAACACCATGCATGATATCTTGCAGTGTTCGAATAGAACACCACAGAAAGCATGGGCTACTCAAAGGCTTGCGTTCAAAAGATGCGCATCCATTCTGCCTCCTCAGATGACGGCATCAGATGAACCAAGTGAATGCTCATCAATATCTAATCCCTCAACGATATTACCTAGCGTGAATATTGGCAATTATGCTGCCGTATTTTTGTTATTCAACACTACGGAAATAATTTTCATAATTTCATCTTTATTATTGATGGTTGCTGACTGATGCCTTCCCCATTACGAAATCATGTGTGTAGCCAACTCGGCCGTGAACGAGTGCTATTGCTTAATCCACTTGCTCTATTCGTGTCATTGTGAAATATATTGCCGATTATTTCGTGCAAATCCTCGCAAATTTATCAATCAAGAGCGGTTGGAGTGTTTCACGGAATCATAATAGAGGCGGATGAGAATGTCTCATGGAGCTAGGATTTATCCGTGACACTATTCAGTGATTTCACTGTTAGTGACAAAATTTTCACATATATCCACCACGTAGTTCCTGTGTAGAATTTGGATGTATCTTGACATTCCATTCTGTTCGAATGCTTTTTTGAAAGTAGACTAGGTAGGTTCGAGTGTTGCATTCAGGTTGAGAAACTGTATCGTGCTTGTTAATGTACGCATAATGAAAGCATTGATATGACTTAAACGTGTTATAAATCGTACATTATTATTGAGAGCATGCAGTGTGTTCGCTTGCTTAATCAGTGATAATTTATTGAGGCAATGCGTCGGATATCAGTGGTTATCGTCTTGTGCTGTCTACTCATCAATGATGTCGCTAGAGCGTTCTTCTTGAACAGTAATCACATCGTACGAGAACATTTAATCAATCAGCAGAAACGACCTTTATCTGACAGGTAAAATGACACGGTACATACTAAAGTCCATAAGCCATAACGATCGTTTTTCATCTCATATCAGTTTCCATCAAAAAACAGTTTCAAGTTTCTTGCGTATGCCAGTCGTATTCCAATTAGCGTTTGATATTCACATCTAATTTGAATTCAGGAATTCGTTTGATATCATCCAATTAGTACTATCTCTTCACAGTAGTATTCAGTGTTGATTTAAACGAGATTCATGCCTCGTGTAAATTCCACTGAATACTCAATGATTTTCAATCAAGGCTACTAAAATAATGCGAACGGGAACGAGAGCGAGCATTGTGGCCAGCAACATTACAAACGTTTGATGACACAGCCTGACCAATGCAGGCAGGTAAACTCAATGATTTTGAATGTGGTTTGTTTCAGAGCACGTCGTGACAACGGTGATTTCAAACATCTCGAGAAGATTGCCAGTGGCGACTCCATCGAACCGGATGCGGAATACGCAAACGAGATTCTGAATAACATGCAACGATTCTGTCTTCTGAACGGCTTCATTTGTTATCCAATTAGCGACTAACTAGTGATTGATAGTGTTCTCTCCGTTCATTCGTGAATGACCATTGATCATTGACTTATAATTCTGATATCTTTTCAATTAATTTGAAATCCACCCGAGACGGCGTTTTTGTTATGTGCAAAAGAAAACATTTACCATATCTGAGACAAATAAGTTCAGAGTATCATTCATACGGCGCAATGGAGCTCTTTCTTTGTCAGAGTGTAAAATGAATTTGGGTATTTTATAAAATATTTTTATAACCATCATTCGGAATCATATCGTATCGAACATTGTTTTTCTGTTCACATCGAATAAATGAATTTGTTTAGCGCACAAAGCAAAGGTGTTCAGTGTCATGCAGTTCGGTTGACGATTCTAGTTAAAATTGAATGGTTTTAAAAAATTTATTGAAGAACAATGGAATCGAACGAGACGAAAACAAACACAAGAAGAGAATATCTGACAATATTTCATCAGCGTTTTCTTGTGCAACTCATTACATTCAAATTTGAAGAAACGTATGTAATTCAAAGGCAACACTTTTTGACAGCATAACAAGAGGTCAAAGAGTTTAATAAAGTCTTAATACGATGAAAAGAGTTTTTGCAGCAATTCTTCAAGGTCCGGTAACACTTGCTAATTGTCCAACATCGAGTTTAGAATCCTTCAAGTGACCGTCGTCAACTCAGCTCACTATTCAGCCCATCGATCAAATCGATCGCAACATCGATCAAACTTCCATACTCTCATATCAAAAACAAAAACTTTTGAAGGAAATTCGAATTCCAACGAAAATTAAGATTCCCCTGCGATATGATACATGTCATAGACTGTGTTGTTGTTTGTGATTAAGTCATTGCACAGAAATATTTCGAGCTGAAGCAATTTTCATTAGGTGATACTGCGCACACGTCTTGGTCTGTACCAGTCCTTTTGCAACCTATCGAAGTAATCCTTTTGCGTTGGTTCCATGATGATCTCTTTACCGTTCACCGTTTGTAGCACACGAACATCGGTCACTCCACTTGTCGAGTGTTTTCGTAGATTGACATATTTGAACACGATCGTTCTGTACGGTTTATGTCGCAACAAAAACATCCACGGCATACCAGCTATGTAGAAGGCTAATGTCTGCAACAATCACTATTATCTGATGCATACCCAATTATACTATCCTCTTCAATAGAAACTTATTAAGGATAAGTTCCATTATAAAATGACTGCCGAAGGGTATTCCTAACGCGAACATGAATCGTTTCCATATTTTCGGATATGGTCACAATTGGTCAATTTCTCAAGAATGACCACATATCAAGCATGCCGTCCAAAGGTGAGTAGAGCGTCACCACAGCTCATCATAATGAACAACCAATAGCGATAATGCAAGAGATCTGTCCCAGTAAATTTTCTGAGCATGTCAATAACTTAGCACAAATGAATGATCAACTAAAGAGATGTCAAAATGTCGCCTCAGTGAAAGAAATCGTCGAAACACATATCTCAACCAACCAGATCGAATAGATGTGATAATGTTGCTTTATCAAACACGTCTATTGGATAGATGTAAACCAAGAAGAGAACCGAGATCAGGACGACCTTTGAGACTGTTTCGAATAAAATTATCGGATAAATGATCCTGAAATATTTTCCCACTCATCAACTCGGAAATTTTCCCAGTGTTTTTGAGATTCTTCTAATTGTGTTTTACGGCGGTGGGAATTCCTTTCGCTATCATTCACATCCAAGCAACTTCACTATGAATTTTGACTTATATTCATTTGATCTGTCATTATTCTTCAACATGCGAAGATTATATGTCATTTGTGATGATGAAAAAAATAAAGTTGAAAGTCCATCAACCAAATGACGAATTATTTACAATGAAAAAACTAAACCTTGTAATTTTGATATTCTCAGCGATTTGGTATCGTTCCGAGAGCGCGTGTTGATTGGTGCCTACGAGTGCTTGCTTGAAGATTCGCTGATTGTTGTGCATCAGAATGAAACTCAGCGCTGCCGAGATCAGATCCTCAACCGTTAGCAGCGCTACGCCATAAACATTTGTACCTGAAATTTCCTTCGATTCATTTGTTTTGTGATATTTCCAAAACTCAACGAAAGCAAAACAGCACCATTATGCATGTATTTATCATTGACTTACTAAATTTCAGCATTCCCTAGCCTTAATTAACCAGAGTTTAGGTTCAAGCTCCTGAATCAATCCCATCGTCTTTGCTTGTCGTTGTCACCATACTGGATGGCTTCTTAGGTCATAAGTCTAGCAGCCGTTACCGTATTCTCATCAGTACCATCATATTGCTATTATTTGCCAGTGTAGTTGCCCGGGAACTTTCTGTCATACCTAATATTTGCATAATCAATGTGATCAAGCTTGCATCATTTGCACTTCAACATTCACTCTGCTTATTTCATATACATTCACTCAACTTCTTTCTTACAATTACTTACGGCTGAACGAACCGAATATAATCCCACAGGTTATTTGCTAAATAATCGCTGTGCGATCAACTTTTTGCAAGATTTTGCAAATTTTGCATCTTGCAAAAATATTTCCGTTCACGCGAACAAATATAAAAATGTTGAATTCATGGGAACTAGTACTATACAGAATACAATCTGCAGTTCGACGGCACGTTACTTCACATAATAACTATAATGACGGTTTGAAATTGGATGAAACTTCACATAATAATAATTTATAACAGGAACATGTTCAAAAATAATCATCCATTCCTATATGAAATAGGTTTGAGTCCTTGTATATTTCCTGATCTCATTTATGATGATTTCAGATCTGAACTACATATTCATGTTCAACAGTTTGTTTACGTAATAGATATCAGCCAAACTGCACGCGATAATACATGCATGCGTCATTGCGAGTCCACAATATGGATACTTCATGCATACATCATACTTTCTGCATGAATTCCGCTCTTCCCACTGAATTAGATCATTCGCTGCCTGTTTAAAGCAAAACAACGACGACAGAGATCGCCTTCGTTATAGTCATGCCGCTGGGTTAAAGACAATCATTACTACTTTGATATTACTTGAAAACCCTTACATGAAAATCACTCATCACAAATACAGTGATGATAAACATGTGTTTATTTATCAAGAGATGTTGACCAAGACAAATTACCTATAATTGCTAAGTACGTGTAATAATTTCTTACCTATAAATATTTACACTTCACTAGCAAACTGAATCTAAATAAATTATTCTCATTTGTTAGTGGTTTATTTCTATCGCACATTAACTGTCTGAAGTATTATTATTGGATTACTAATGACATTAAAATGAAAGCCGCGAACTGAACATATCATTCATTTACTCATTTATTCATCGCACAAGCAATTAGTGAGAGCTCATAATCTCAAAATTGTTTTCTGCTTTTCATTCAGAGCAGTCAATCACTTCAAACAACGATACGCATCGAATTTTGTTGACAACAAGAATGCGACATTTCACAGATACTCTAGAGAAAATAATCTCTTTACGGTTTTCTGCACCATTTCAACAACAAACAACATTCTCGCACTTTGCACTTCATTATTCAGCAGTCAATCATCTATTCTTTCGCTCTGCGATTTCTAATCCATCAAGATTTGCAGATATACGTAAGCAATGGTCCGACTTTGTCGATAACGAAAAACACTCACCGGTTGTGGTGAGAAAGTGATAGATACCAGCCGTGACAAGATTCTGAAATGAAGATTATTTCCAAAATGGAATAAGTTCGGAGGTTTTCTGTGAAGATTACTTGAAATTCAGTTCTTGCAGAGATATCGTTGCCTGTTTACTTTATTGCTGTAAATTTGATCATGATCGGGTAGAAGATTTCAAAAGAATTGTGCGCACAAAATGAAACTTTACATTATCTCGATAATGCACATATATTCTGGGGAAAAATTTATTACAAAGTTACTTCAGACGAAGTCACTCACCAAACTCATCCAAATGAAAACAGTTGACCATACGGATTGAAAACGTTTCTCGTATGATTTCGCGTAGATTGTTGCTATGCATCGTTCCAATGCTAAAACACTCATTCAATTGGCTCTCATCATCAAAACATCGAAGCATCTTTGCTCAGAGCCTCATAAGTTTTCTCAACTCCCACTCACCAAATTCATTTCCAAAACTTTTCAGATCAATAACAAGATCAGAATCACATGATCACTGAAATGAGATCTTAGATAAGAGAGAAAATTAGACTCAAGAGATTGATAGATACATCGGAGTTCCTGAATTAAAGCTCTGAATCATGCGTTTTCAATTAACAACAAATTCTCTTTCCCTAATGGATAAGGATGTTCCGAAATCTGCAAACAAATCAGCTGCATGAATAAAAACTTGACGCTGCTAGCAAAAGCAAGAAGCGCAGAAGTGAAAGCAAAAGAATTGAAGGTTAGCATCGATTACCAAGAAAAAGGAATGCTGCCGTGTAGATCAAGAGCGCAAGATCATGAATCCAATTGAAAATCGTTCCGTACTCAGTCCAGAAAGGGCTTGGCACAAATTCGGTGATAACTTGGAATGGTATGATAACGTAACGCATTACGATCACAAGTCCATACGCCACAATTATTATATTCAGAAGATCTCTAAAGCCGAATAATAAGCAGAAGATATATGCATTAGATCAGTCATCAATCAAAAACACCGATCAGCTCAAGTCGACACGAATCGATAGTGATGGAAGTTTTGTTGGATGTCTTTACATTGAATCAATGGGTGAAGCTAACTCGTTGAAAGAAAAACGATATAATTGGGGATGGACGGAATCGGAAACGAACCTCAAGTTTCGATGAAAACTTTTCGTTTTGTTGATCAGATAACCAAGAATTGATAATGAAAATAAGCCAAACGTTAACAATAGTAGCTCGAGAGCATACAATCCGATGCCCACATAAGTACTACTGTCAACGTGCGTTTGCAAGGTAAACGATTGCATTTCCTAGCGATTGCGTCGTTGTTGTTGGTTGATGTTCGTTGTCTTAAGAAATCAACTCCCGATATATTTCTTACTGTGAAATTCATCGATCAGCACTGTTCAAGGTTATGCGATTAACCTGCTCACGATGCATTTTATTCACACAATTCAGTAAGTATATCATTGCAGTTCTCAATAAAACCCATCAAAAATTCATGCTCACTGATACATGCACACTTTCTAAGCGGCGAAGAAGGCAGAGGAGGACAGCACAACCCAAAAATCTTAGATAATAGACTTTAGACGTCGACAATCAATGCAAATTGAGAACAACAGTTCATACGAGACAATCTGCTGTGCTGCTGCCTGTCTATGAGAAGGAATTACAAATCGTCACATCAATAAATCCCTCGGTAATGACACAGTAGTCGGGAGGTGGTGATCAGAGTTCTTCATATGGCGTTAAATCAAATTTTCGGCTTTCACAAAGCCACATCTTTTGTTGCATTCATCGGAAAAACTCAAAACACGAGTAGCTAACTGCTTTGCCACCTCACAAGTATGCACATCAACAACAGATTGGCCAGTGATCACTCTGATGACATTAACTTACTTGTTAATAACTAGTAACTCACGCCAATAATGCTAACAATAGCGTTGAAATGGCTTTCGTGTGAGCCAATGAATAGAAGCGATAGAGCATGACATATTGGTTTTTCAATCATTTCCATCTAATCTCAGTTCAAAAATTGTTGGTATAATTACGGAGTGCGTCATATAACAATGAAAAACAACTCTAATTAAAACAATTCTAAGTGAAACCACTCAAAGATTTCCAACTATCGGCAATATTGTTCAATTAAAAATTCAGTATAATACTGGCGATCAGTCAGTCTCCGGCATATTATACACGACATCTTCATGCGTAGACATGAAATGATTTGATCGAATGGATTGCGAAACCTTTTCGTAATCCGATTCAGTCATTGCACGCAATCGTTTCATGCCTCAGTGTATTGAATCGCGCGTCTCCATGAAGACAGAATTATTAATTAGTGAGGTAAGAATGGTACTGATAAGTCAATTGAATTCTCGAACTGTTGAACGAATTGAATTGAGTTCTTATCTATACACTTGAGCTTGACTTCGACATGGCCTCGATTAAAAAACACACCCTCACGCGATAACCCTATGCGAAGTGACATTTTTGATTGGATTTTTTTTATGTAACAACGAATCTGTTGCGTTAGCGTCGTTCCAACTGACTACTGATGAAAGAAACATGAACGAACGGTGTAAGATTAGAATGCAGGGCGGGTCAAAGACCTGACACATTTCCAGATATAGTAAAGTGCCAATGGAATGTATAATCAACTTTTATTATGTGCTTTTATTATATAAAACTGCTTTTATTATATAAATCCGAATGTCATTAGGTTTTATTTCACATCGTTTTAAAAAGTACATCAAACAGAAGTTTGTAAAATATC
>JAPYMA010001484.1:0-44299 GCA_035041965.1 Anisakis pegreffii | reverse complement strand
TTCTTCATATATGATAAATATATCAAAATTTGAATATCTTCTAATGTGGAAATTGATTCTGATGATTCCGATCGGTCCTCTAACAATAAGTGCCATTATATCATATAAATTCGATAGTTTTGGTAAGTGTGCAACCATGAACGAATAATATAATAACAGAAAATTCACGTCACATTAAGATCATATGAAAATATGATTATCTCCAGATATTGTGACCTACGGACGCGGAGCGTTGACATGGTGATTTATAGGAATGTACAGTAGTAATAAATAAATACCGATAATGATGGTATTCTTATTAGCAGCAGTGAAGGGATGGTTCTGGAAACAGATACATGACTATTGATGAAGTGAATGGGATGAAATGAAATAAAGTGAGAATAATGATAATAAGAATATTAAATAGAATAAAATGAAATAAGGTGAACGGATTGAAATAAAATAAGATAGGAAAGAAGGAGTAGTAAACGTTTTGGTTTGAACACGCCAGCTTCAATGCTTTCCATAATGTAACACAAAACACTGGTTGATAATAACCAGACAGAATAAAGGAGCATATTCATTAGTCACGATGTTGACAACCGAAAGGTGACAAATTATTTTAGTCCTCAACATATATTCATCAATAACAACAAGAGATTACAATCACGATAAGTTAATATGGATATACCTTATCGCGAAAAATATTTTTTGTCGAATATTAACATCAGCCTTGAGGCCATAGATATATAAAGTCTCTTTTATTTTATGGCGTTACTGGTTCCCTTCAACTGAAATAAATTCAACGTCCGTAGGTGTTTCCCGGTTTGTACGATTCTTTCATATGGACTGACCACTGTCTGTTCCGTTCAGCATGCTTCACGGCCGCAAGATGTTGCTTGTCGTAGTGGTTAAATTGTTTCTCCGATACAAAAGTGTGACAGATCGTTTTCGTGCAATCAGAACCGAAATTCCAAAATCTCATAACTCGCCCCAAAGTCAGCATTTTCACTTCCAATATTGTCTTGTTGTTTGTTCTGAAATGTGAGTATGAGGTGTACTTGAAAAAAAAAACTACTTAAAAAAAGAAGAAAAACCTTTAAAATATTGAAATTCTGTTTAAAAAATTGAGCTGCCCGCCATCCTCGTTGGGGAACACGGGGAGCGGTCATTCCCCGACGGGATCCCCGGCGCAATTTGCTCCCCGGCTTTTTTGCGGGGATCTCCTCGTCCATTTTTCTCCGCGCGGAGACCCACCCCTCCGTGCAAAAAACTGCTCCCCGACGAACACTAGTAAGAAGCATTCGGTTCAACACAACACAGCCAACGTAAAATCAGTGCGCTCGCTCATTGTTGCAGTTTAAAAACACGGATCCCTGGAATCAAAAAATCGGCGGACGTCATCTTTTATTAGGGTTTGATCAGGGAAATTTTTTTTCCACGCAAGAAAAGTTTTAGGTTTTTGAATAGATGAGAATTTGTTGGGAAAGGGCCCGAGAGTAAGGCGATTCAGGTAGAATCTCAAAGCCCAATTGGTGAATTTTTCGTAACGTTGTCCGTGCAACACGTGGTCTGGCATTACCCTGTACGAGGATCGCACCAAGTTTGCTCACCAATGCTGGTCATATTTTCGACAAATGGTTCCTTCAAATTCAACTGCTGGTCCTGCGATGTCTAGTCATTGGGCTACCTCCGTCGATTATCGTAATCAATCCGTTTTTCATCCATGTTAACTATTCGATTAACAGATGGATCATTGCCGTTTTTCAGCAGTAATGAAGAACAAATTTACAAAAGTCAGAATTGCTCCGCTTCATTTAACTCATGCGGGACCCATCAGTCCAACTTCTTCACTTTAACAATCTGTCGTAAGTGCGTTGAAATAGTGGTTCCACTTACACCAAATTTGTCTGCCATCTCTTTCTCAGGCTGAGTGGGATCCGACTTCACCAGCTCTTTCAATTCATCGTTTTTCAACTTAAGGTCAACAAAACTTGTTGACCTTAAGATCAGATTTATGGAATGGGAGGAGCTGGTCTCCATCGTCCGATTTTTTTTTCGCTAATTGCAGACATCCGTCTATTATATCGATGATATCAAACATCCCATCAATGGTTGATTGTGAGGTGGTCATTATGACGATATCCTCAATATATCTCCGATACAATAGCAAATCCCACTTGATACAGCGCTATTCAGAAGAATACATGCATGTAATTACCAGTATGCATGTAATTACAGCCTCCCCATCGCTAAACCTCGTTTTTGCTCAAAGTACTTCCGGTTGAATTTGGATACGCTGCACTTGAAGTTCATTTCCACGAGTAACTGAAAGTCGTGGATTTGTAAAGCACATCAATTGAATTGTTTCAGAAGTGCTAGCAAGTTTTGTAAAGCAGTCATTATCGATGCTAGCATACAGACTCGATATCAGAACTTTCATTTCTTTTTCACGAACCTCAATAGTTTTTAATTCCTGCAGTAGTTTTGTCGCATTAATCATATGCGATAGGGGTGTCAGTAACTTTGTCGGTAATCAACTAATTCTGTCCAGCGAACCATCACACCCTGATATAATGGATCATATTTTCATACTTGCCGTGTCCGCACTAGTTACGGCATTTTCTGTTATTTTCCAAGTCTTCAGTGGTGTATACATCGCTAGGCATTGCGGGTGATTGTTAATAAGTGATTGGTGTAATTCAATGAAAGTATTAAATGTATAACACCACTTGAAACCCCAAATTGATTCAACTACTTCACTTTTCTTAATCAATACCGATTTTATGGTTGCCGTCTATGTATGACGATCTGCAAGATGATTTCCTCACGTTGTCTGTCGACATCCTGATGCATTATTAAAAATTTGCCCCATGTCGCTAACTAATATTCTGATAGCACCCTGGTGTACTCGTCGTTATGGCTTCATCAGTTCTATGCATTGGTTTTGCATGAAGTTGTTCTTCGTTCGTGTTCTTTCTTTTTCCTTTGCTTTATTTCATTTCATTCACTTGATCATTATTAGCGATATTTCTATTTCCCAAACCACCCTGCCACCACTGCCAGTAATATTATCATCATCTATTTATTTATTTTGTTAGCAGCTACAACTCAGTGCGAGTTTATGCCTCCCTATCACCAGTACTATTTATTCCCTCTGATACCCTTCTTTACTTATTTATCACTACTACAAATTCCTACAAATCACCGAATCAATACTACTCAGCCATTAAAAAAAATTAAACAATAAGGATAACTTTTCGTTCACACTGACTAATTTTCAAAATGCGCCTATCCTTATGCATGCCATTCAACATTACTGATGTTTTTCCTATTTAGTGGACCCGAAATAATGACAGCGTTCATGGTAGACTTACTGATAACCTGGAGGCATGCATAAGCTCAAGTGCAACATTAATTGGGTCATCGCTTAAAAAACCACCTCAACGCCTAGAACTGGCTGTTATTTAATTTGATAGCGACATAAATTGATTAATAGAACAGTTTTTAATGGAAATGCAAAGTAATCCACACAACAGAACTATACACGGTGAATGCCAAGTGAACCATTCAACCACACGTGACTTCACATTAATAAATAAATTAATTAATTAAAGTTACAATTCAACGCTAACATGAAAAAAGACTTGCAAACATATCATTGCAATCAATGAAAAAATTTATATATTCAAAACAATTCAAAGTTTAAAATTTGAGTGAAGAGTTTTGAGGACGCTACACAATGATATTTATGAATATCTACAAAACAGCCCTGCGTTCTACTTTGGCTGATAGGTTTTCCGATTCATAGGTAAATCAACAAAATGCACCATAAGCATGCCTTTGATGAGTACTCTCAACGATTCGCGTATGCCATTGTACCTATAATATTTATTATTACCATCAGAATGCTAATGAATTTTATGAAATCATTTTCTCAAAATCGATTAAGAAAGAGATGGAGCAAAATTATGAATCGATCGCGGATCGATTCATAATTGTGCTTCATTTCTTTCGAATACGTCCACAACACATGAAGGTTACTTGATGGACGAACATTTGAAATCGATTAAACGCTCTGCTGATACTCTTACTGACGGCATGAATGAGGATAGCTGAATCGCTTTTTCATTCGGTACGAATACATCACCAATTTTCAACCAATTCTCATCTTCCATGAATCCGTGAAGTGGCTAAAATTTGTCAAAGATGTTGATCAAGCTGGTTTCAAAATTAAAATGTTCCATCTAAATAAAACTACCACATCAAAATCGTCCACAACTGATTATCTTCAATGCATAAAACGTTGCCGCCAATATCTGTATGAACCAATAAATAATTTAGAATACACTTTGTGATCAGTAGCTGTCAGATGAACCACGAAAAGGATGCCTCACAATCAAGATCGATCAACGAACCGGCAAATGTGCGTATCGCATGAAGGCATTCAAATCATGCGCAGTTACTTGTTCCCTTCTCGCTTCCAAAGCAAATAACTTGGATGCATCAATCACCTCTCTCAATACCATCAACAAACGATCTTTCAATAAGTCGATCGTATTCTCATCCGAAAAATCACTCCGATGTATTGGCACACTGCAATTAATACACTTCAACAAATCACTCACAACACCCTCTTTTCACTCGACCACTCAAGCCTATACGGCGGCAGTATTTAGCACCAATAATTAGCCAGGGCCAATGCGAATGATCGCACCAATAAATGCATCTGACACGAAACCAGAAAATACGTTAAGTAAGACGAACTGAACCGTTGCGGAATGTCTTACGCGCCACAGTGTTCTCTCAAAGTGGTGAGTTGAAAGAATTGGGCTTTTCTAATTTTTTTTTGAATGTGCTTTTCCAATTGTTACATTAGAAAAGCACATTCATTATGGCTATTTTCGACAGTTTACAAAAGTAGTGATTCAAAATGATGACTGGTGATTCGTTTACAGTTATTCAACGAATTGACAAACTTACGACATAGACTGCGCGAAATTATATATCATATCAGCACTAATCTCGGCCGTTTCTTCATCTCTCGTTGCAACTTGCATGCACTCATCAGGTGTTTTGTTTTTCAAAGGAGGAATCTGAACGATTGCAACACTGTTGACGTTTGCAAGGATTCAATCTTTTGCATATGCAAACTACATCTAAACAGTTGAAAAAAAAGGATTTTCTGTAAAATTCTTCCATACGTAAACTGTTTATGAATTTCTCAATAATACTAATTTATTTTTTAATAAACTTATGGCCTCATAAAAGTAACATGATTTTTATTTTGACTATCATCTCTTCTACTAATTCAACGAATATACCGATTCAGCGATAGGATCTCGACTTCTTGTCGCAAAGCATCCTGCTGCACCTCGTCGAGAGCCTTTCTTTTTCGGCGCAAATGATTTTGATATGGAGTCATTTCGCTGGAGTAAAAAGTTCAAAATGATTAATGCACCTCAACTTTTTTATATGAAAATAAAAAATTTGGGTAAAATTAAACGAAAACCTGAGAAACGAGAGCTTGCGAAATAAAATTATTTCTTAAATCATTTGGGTGAAAAAAAACGAGTTAATCAAATGAATTATTTGTTAAAACAAAAAGAATGTGAAACATTCAACGCATTCTCATCAGACATAAAAAGTTACATGTAATAACGAAGAAACATCTGCGGTCGAACTCTTGTGCTCGAATTTTTTTCTCTTCCGGGGTACTGCTATTAACTGTGGTTCATCGTTTGTGGCCAGTCGTGACGAAGATATATGATCTAACCTGGACTTGCTTGATCCTGGTTTACCTTAATTTACCATCCTCTTATAATCGATGTCTTGATACCTTCATCATGATTTTAACCATTCAGAGTGATTACGGAAGAAAATTTCGAATAAATAATAAGATCAAATCAAATAAACCTGCATTCCGAATGGAAACATTTCCAGGAGTGATGAGTTGTGATGTCCCAGGGGCATCAGATGATAAATTTTTAGTCGTTTTTAGATTGCTGATGGTTTTTCCATATTTATGAATGCTTGAGAGAGTATTATGAATGCTGGGTGCTGGATCATTACTAACATTGGTAATTAAATTCGAGTTCAATTCATTCAACGTATCACTGTCTAGCAACGATGGATCACTACTTTCTTCACACATAGCCATCGTTTCAGTAGATCCTTCACGACGATGAATATCCTCTGAAGATAACGCGATCAACGGAGGTGAACGCCTCGTTAATAAGACAGATGGTGTGCGACTGATAATTATTTGATTGGATGTTGACTGAAGGGGATTAGTAGCATAAGGAATGTCAACATCAACACCGACATCGATGGATTCTTGTTTGATTTGCTGAGTGCTGAATGAAGACTGTTGCTGCGATTGTCGTCTTCGAGGAGACCGCCACACCTCTGTGCTTGACATATCAGAATGAGAGTCTTGAACACGAGGTGATCGTCTTAATTTTGGTATTGCTGACTCGGTTGTAGATGCCAGATTAGTGGAAGCATTGTTAACATATGATTCGGATGTTGCACGTTCAGAAGAACGAGTGTGTTTCGCTGGTCCTCCTTCATCATTTGATATCATACCTCTGACAAGACCTTCTGATGAAGTGGTTGGACTTGAGAAGACACTGGACGGTTGCTGAATCGCTGCTGAAGTATTGGTGGTATGTGAGGTGCGGCGAGTTGTTCGTTTAGACGATCGATTCTCAACGGTCACATCCGACGGTTTTGCAGTAGACGGTAAGGAGGAGGACTTTTTCTTGGATGTCTTTTGCGGTGGATGAGTTCGCATTCAGTTGGTTTATTCGAATCGATTGTAACACACTGAAATTTTTATCGTTCACAAGCAGTAGGTTTATTTGGTTAAATTTATCAACTACTTAACGGAGCACGTCAAACGATCGCTCAATCCACTTTCATAATGAGACAAAAATAACACGCACATTAACCAACATCAGTTAATGCACACAACGATTTGGATGGAACCGGTTTGAAACAGATGGATATATACCAAGTGAATGTAACATCGCTCGTCTGTTTAATTGTGGTGCATAAGAGCCAATATATACTACGTATTCCATCTGCGCTCACCTCAGTCCTTTACAAGAGGAAAGAGGCATTCATGAGGATGAAATTCCAGGAAGAAGAGACGCTTCATAAGAAGGAAACAGAGGAGAGAGCGCTTTCCCCGGAAGGAGGATTTCTCGAGAAGAGCAGATGTTCTCAGAAACTGAGCATTCCAAGAGAAAACCTAAACAAAAAGTCTGATTGTCGATGTTTAATGCAAATCGATATATGTACATAATAAGTTTATTTATATGCAATACGCACAGCACATATACAAATCGACTGTTCACTTTGAATAATGGATAACAAATCAAGGTTCGAAACTAAGGTTCGATAATGACACTAGTCAGTAGCATTATTTAATAATCGTTCAAGAAAATTTCAATTACATTAATACGTAATCACAAAGTGATAAGTCAAAATCAACTGTCCGACGTTATGCTCATATCGTACCATCACATACTATGTTATCAGAAACATCATTCACGAAATAAACAACCTCAAATAAGGTTTGAAGAGATTCACATAGGTGTTTCATAAAATTCACTCAAATAGAAAAATAAACTGTTTGACAAGGTATTATATTAATGCTGATGCTAACAATTTACAGGCATTTTTTAAACCTTTATGAATACCAAGAGATAATGAGGATAAATTAAAATATCATCTTTGTAATATCCCAAACATAGACTCTATTATTTCATTGTAATCAGTGATGCTACAAAGCAGAACGAATGTGAGGGGATCCTTCTTTTTCTTCAAATAATAAAGTTTTTAAATAATACATCGTCGTTTATAGGATGCGTTCAATCATATTTTGTATTTCATAAGTTTAAAAACCGAACGACATCATTCAAAGCATCAACCATAATATATCAACATACAACAACCAAATGCCGCAGAGATACACAGCTTTCCAAAATTTCTCCATTAGCTAGGCTTGTTAACTGATGAACAGAAAAGAAACCCCTCTCCTCTCTCAAATCTTCAATTCTGGCTACGAGTCACGATCAATAAAACCGATTATAACATTGATTAGTAAGCAAAACACAAAGACTATTTTTTTCAATTCATTCCGAGGTTGCAGACAAATAAAATCACCGAATATAACTGACTTGATAAGTACACATTTAGGTGACAATTACATTTATAAGATGAATATTCACAACGTCAAATCAATACATTCAAAAAACTTTCATCTATGGTAAATTAATAGCGTACGATAATTCAAATAATTAATCAAATGCAATACTTAAATTTTCAAGTAACGATGTTCCATTTCAATTTCCAAAATTCGACGAAATTGTTACGTTTGAAGAGAATTCACCACGAAAACGTTTTACAACTTGATGAATGGATTCGATTCGGAAATTGTTGTTATTATAAATTGTTATTATAAAACGTGAGATTTCAAGCGGTCGTACGAGACAACAGAAGAATATATGACGTGGATGAAAGACATCGACATATACTGGCTAAAACCGATTGGAACAGCACAATACCGCAACGTTAAGTGGCACTGACGCTGGTACAGACGACAAATGACACAGTTGCAATACTATTGGTAAGATGTTAACTTTCATTATATCTATTTAATTGCCATTTATTATGATAGAAATACTGATTTAAATTGATCCGATTCGATTTCATCTCGGATAGTAAAACATCCCTCGTCACTGGAAAATACAACAGATATGAAAGTATTTACTCACATTTCCAATTAAATTGATCCTCTTGCCTTCGTCGAAATTTTTGAAAATCTAATGGTGAACTCGTCGCCCAAAAGAGAACAAATTAATTTGGTACATATTTTTACCGAAACTTAATATGACACAACTGACGAAAGTGTTAGTGGTTTAGTAACTGGTGAATGATGAATTATTAACGACTCGTAATTTCAGCTGCTCATATACTTCAGCCATGCGGATTTTCATTTTAGCAACCATTGACGATGGCACGCAAAACGAAACACGTTCGAAATCAGATGGAGGTCCACTGAAAATCAGAAACTTTAACATTGAGCAATAGTCGTTCACAGCATTTTGTCACCCCAAAACAGTTTGATTTAGCAAAACGGAAATCAAAACTTGCCATATAAATTTTGATGAACCACTTTTAAACGCAACTATGGTGGAAATTAAAAATTGCCTACGAATTCAGAAGAAACGCAAGAACGGAATGTTCAGTGTTGAAATATTTACACTTAAATAGTCACAACAGTTGGTTCAGTTAATAACAACTCTTAGCACTCTCCTAGACAGTTTCGATGCAGTCGAGTACGCTCCCACGAAAAGAATATAGATGGAAGTTTGATATTATCATTATCATCATCACAATGAATTATTAAACGACAAAAATTAAAAGATACACATAATTCTCAAGAGTTGCAATTTCGAGCACATCATCAAGTATCATCACAAATATTTTTCCAGAAAGACGTGTCGTCAGACGGTTTTCAATTAGCCATGCACGATCCTCTTCATCTCCAACGTACTGAAATCGTTCACATAATCAATCACATCATTCTCACAACCTTTTTCCATTTTAAGTGCAAAGTTTCCGGCAAGATATTGAAATTAATAACATGAATAATAATACTAATAATAACAATAATAATAATAACAATAATAATACGAACACGAAAGATACGCGGGTATTTCATGTATAAATTTCCACGTTGAGCAGCTGCCAATAGACGTGACACCTTTGAGCCGAGAATGAATCGGGTCGATGGACTAATACGACCAGCATCCCACTTAAATTCAGTTTTTTACCATAAATATCAAACAAATTGCTTGCAAAACACGATTCGCTCCGTAGTATATAAATATTGCTCGACTGCATCAAGCCGAAACAGTTAAATAAAAACATAGTTACCGATAAGATCGCATACCGGTAAACACAACGAACGATATACATAATATGATACATAACACAGTCAAAAATTATCAACCTGTTGTTAAAATACTCAAATAAAGAATCCAAACGAAGAAACCTTTTCAGCTTCCCTTGCCGAGATTGCATCATTCGACCGCATAATTGGTGTTCCACTTCGACCGCAATCCATGTCTGTCTGAAATTAAATACTATAAAAACAATTCCTGATACTTTATCATTGCTGTCCAACCATAGGTTAGTGCTTGCTTATGCATGAGATGCCATTGAAAAGTGCAAAAAATAGGAGGTCATTCGCAACAGTTAATACTGTAACTTTGAATGGAAATGAATAAAAAGGATGAACCTTGCGAGGTCGCCCCCTTTTGCGTCCTCGAATTGATGAAGGATTAGTGATGGACTGTGACTGGGGTTGCTGATGAGGTATTATACTCATTACGCTCGCTTCACTTTCAACATCCGAATCGAATCCGTGACAGCTGAACACTATTGCCTTATTTCTATTTAAAATCGCTTTTCATCATCACAAAACAATGGACAATATCAATCATCAACCTTGGTGGATCGAATTCTTTGATCATTGGGTCGATATTTTCAACAGGGAGGTACGGTGTTTTGGCTGCTTCGAGAATGTTTCGACACAGTTCTTTAATGTCCTCATCCGATACTTCCTATAATAGTAGACTCATTCCAGCACATTAGGTGATTAGCATAAAATCGTAAGCCGCTGTCATTAACAACTGTAGCTCTCATGAATCATTTTCAAAAAGTTTGAGGGCTGAAACTCATAGACGTACAGTGACGACTTCAAAAAGTTGAAAAGGCTTCAGAAACATAACGATTACTCACATGTCCATTGCGTCGAAGATTTTCGAATGCTGGAGAAAATGTAGTTCGCACGTGTCGATCTAATATTTGACGAAATTCTTCGGTCATTTCGGATTGAAAAACCTCAAAAGAAATATTTTGGCATAACTGGTTGTGACGATTGATTCAGCAGAATACTCACGAAGAGCGGACTAATAAAAATTTAAGCAGAAGAATTCCCGAAGAAAACATTGCCAATTTCATTACTCGATCATTTGCAGTTATCAATTCTGCAGCGGTCGTTGCAAAATATCAACTAACTAAGAAAGCAATTATTTAATCATAAGAAAACAATCACAAAACGAACGTACTCGTCTCATCAGATCAAGCGATTTCGTCGTATTTTCAGCCATATCAGTTTTATTTCGCCGAATTGTCTGTTTCAAAGAATTAATCTTAGCATTGCTACCTTCGCCCATAGATTCCAATAATCCGTCCAAAATTTCGACCCTCAGATTCATCTTATTTCCATTCCCATTTCCTGTACCTCCACGTTCAAACATCTCTTTCTAATTCTTCCTCTCTTCCTTTCTCTTGAAACACCTGTAAGTATTTATCACACAACTCAATCCGTACGAGAAAAATAATTTTATCTATTGAGAACATATCAAAACAAGAAATTTCTGTCGGAGCACAAATTTGACTTCAACGAAAATGTTTAAAAACAAGAGCAGAAACCCGTCCGAATACGTCACATTTTGCAAATCTAGGCTCTAATCACTTCTCAAAACCGGTCCTCGCATATTTTTGTTTTCACATCATTAGCAAAGCAAATAACAAATTGCACAAGAAAAACAACAAACGAAAAACGAGTCTGATGTCATAGTGATAGTCGAGGTATGCAAACACTTCGCCAAGTATGAACGGAGTGACAGTTCGCCAAGTGACGGAAGTGGGATTTTCATTTGATATATGTTCAGAAATGTGAATTTCTTACCTATTCAACGAGAATAAATCCGGGCAAGTCATATATCTTTTTGTAGAGCAGATCCAGGATAACAAAACATATTTGGTATATTCGTCAGTGATCGACATATGTTCGAGATTTTTGATTTAGCGCTAAGGGCAAAAATGTAACAGATACTTTCAATTGGTACCCACCCGACAGGAAAAATTTTAAATCATGATATATACCATTTTGTAGCCGAAATTGAGTATTACAGAAATCTTATTTTAATTTTATCGCCAATTGTTAAGTTAAGAGAGTTATGACGCTCGGCGTGAGCAATGGTGATGTTCAGTGGTCACAACTGGCATGCTTAGTGAAGAAATGACATTCTCTCTATTGCGAATATAAAAATTAGGCGGAATGTTGTACGCCATGTTGTAGCCGAGACTCAGTAATACAGAAATCATTTTTAAACTATGCCGCCAATTGTTAATTCTGCCTCTATGAGGAGATATAGCTATTGTACTGATGCTATAGGGGTTACCACAATCATGTCTACTGTACTCTTAGCTTTGACCAGTAACATATCAATTTCTTCACACCAATCGATCGAGCAGAATCTCTGGATCCGGAAAAAATATATTTCGTCGGGCTTTGGTTAGTTGGAGAGATGTAGCTATTTTATTATTGATGATTTTCTGATGTCATTTTCTGATTCAAGCAATTCATTCATTGATCGACATTGCAACGGAATGGTGTAATTTTCCGCAGTAAGTGTTATCGACCGTCATGTTCAGCACTTTTTTATAGCCCCCATGTCGTGTTTGGAACGACATGGGATAACAGTTATGAGAACGATGACTGATTAGTATTATAAATAGTAGTGGTGTAATGCCATGAATAAATGTATAAATGATTATAAATTATAAATAAATGTATCAGTATAAATACTGATTATAAATAAATGTATCAGTAATGCCATCAACAGATATTTCTTTTTAAGTTTATGTTCAGAACTGTATACGTTTATAAACCGTTTATTAATAATGAGATGGATCGAATGGATTATTGACTTGGGTAATTTTGTATTTTAGGTTGGTAAAATCAAAACGCATTTCGTTCACATTCGCAGTTACTTATCGTTAGTTAGAGCACAGCAAGAGATGTTCGCACGAACGAAAGTTTGAATTCCTTGAAAACTGTGCATTTCGAAAGGATATAGCAAGTCATACTTGGGAGGTTGTTTGGATTCTTTGGACACTGAGCGGTTGGTTTGATCGCGATCGGCAAAATGGCAACGGGCATTCGTTGCTGCTTGGTTGTAGAACGTTTGATACGCCGATTGTTATGGATATACTCGGTTACATTAGTTGTTTATTATTGATACCGAAAAATTACTGATTCACACTACTGTTGGTTGTTCCAAACAGCTACTCTGGATGGGAATCTTCCTGAACGATGAATCAGTGAAAAGATCATTACTGTGATCATCGCGTTTGACGTTAATGAAATGTGGAATCGAATTGGGAAGAAAACAGTTCACTTTTATTTGAGCAAAATAATTCGAATACAAAAATCCTTCAGTCCACTGCTTATCGAAATACGTCCTGTGAACATTTCAGCCATAGGAATCTACTTCATTCCAGCAGCCGATAAGCTAGTTTCAGAGAGAGAACCATTCGATTGTTGTTGATCATTTTCTTTACAGCCTTTTGGTTCCAAATCCTGAAGTGGTCATTTCAAGAAACATTACCATTCAATAATCAGAAAAACTCGAGAATCGCACTCCCACTCTGAACATTTGTAGAATCCAGATCTGTCCCTTCAGTTAAGATTTTGAAAGATTTTGTTCGGTAAACTCGACGGGGTAAACTGAATCTGTCGATAGGATACATAATAAATGCAATGAACCTGTCGAGAATTTCCGTCGCGAGCGTTTGTGATTTTCTTCAGTGGTTTGTGCAATGACTCTGGATAGTCTTGTGTGAGCTCATCTTCATCCGGTTGATCTGAAACATTATTTTGATCTTTTCTCTGATAATAAACTCAAATTTCTAATTTATTATATTTGTTACTAAATACATTTATATTAGGTAGCACTGCCATTCCTTGTCAGTAATTGACCGAAAAGAACATTACTGTGCGAGAGGATCTCGGAGCAATCAGTAAGAATAGTTGTCGAGTTTGCGAGAATTTCATTACCGTGCAGACGGCGCGTAATAATACTGTTCTAGTAAAAACTGCATTCGAAGTAATTTATTCGGTTCTATATTCAAGCGGTACGCATCTGCCTTATTTTTGGTATGGACGGCTTTTCGAAGATAACAGTGTTTTTATATGGTGACTTTATCTGGATCCTTTGATCGTTCTTTTTAAGACAATGTAGTTTTATGTGTAATAAGTTGAGTGAATGTACCATGCACTTAAAATGGCCTAATAAGGACTGTGTTGAAATGTTTAACAGATATAAATTCATTTATTATATAATTTAGATTAATGAGTATTGCATTAAGAAAACACCTCTGCAGCTATCATCGTCGTACACAAGGAATACATCGCAAACGTTCTCCAACTGAACGCGACATTGCTCTGATGATGACTGTGATTCGACGTTCAACAATGGTGCTTTTAGAGGGTGCTTACGAAAATTTAGTCTGAATCGAGTGAAGATTTAGAATAAAAGATTATCCTTGGGCAACATAACTGACTATTCGGATCCAAACATCTTGATATATAGTTCAGGGGAGGAGAGAGAATGTGAAAGAGATTCCGTTCATCGTTTTCATATTCATACTCATTATTTTATTCAGTCTTTCTCAGATAGTAACAAAAGATTTTGCCATGGCGTTTTTATTTGAGAATTTGAGTCAGATGATAAATTCCTAAGCAGTTTGTCAGTTAGTTCCCTGTTCTGGATAGGAACATGATTGTTTTAGGAGACACCATACTGACTCTTTAATAAGATAAGTTTAAATGAATCACCGTTGTTTTGCAGTTGTAAAATTTTCATTCGTTATACTTTTGTCGCGCAGAACAAATTTCGGCTTCCACGTTTGTTGTAAATGTCGATACCAAGCCTCACGACCTTGCTCTTCGATCTCAGTGAAATTCACCACTTCGATATTTTTTAATGGCTCTACAAAAAAGCGTTCCGTAGACCAGAATAAATCACTTTAATGAAATGTCCAATTCATACGATGCTCGCTACTTGTATACGAGGTAGTAATGATATTGCAGCGATATTTCGTGTCGCTCAGAATCCGACCGACCTGATTTGTCATCATTCCGGCGGTCGGAACTTTGAGCGACTGTCGGAACGGTTCGGTCATAATCCAACCGACTTGACAATTTGAATTTTTGACAGTCGCAGTTCCGACCGACTGTCGGAATGGACCGGTTCGAATCCGACCTAATTGAAATTTTGAATCTCCGATGGTCGCAATTTCGACCGACCTTCTAAACTGCTCAGTCAGAATCCGACCCGACTTGTCGGATTTTTCCGAGCGACGGTCGTTCGAATGCTATCACTAATACAAAGGGACGTACTCGTTCAAAGTTCAATATTATTTGTTTACAAACGACAGAACAATGAGAGGCGCACTTTAAGGACAGTTTGAAAACAAAATAATCATTGTTGTGGTCTGAGAGAGACGAACAAAAAGCGATGGCGAACCGAGGTCACAACCTAAGACTCAACCCCAACCTGAGCCTGAATCTAATCCTGTCTAAAACATAGCCTTAGCCTAAATGGAAGGACCATTTTAACTCCCTCAACAAGTTGTGCTTTATGGTTCTAAATGGAATGGCATCTGCTAGACTCTCACCATTCAATTGTCTCGACGAAAACAGTAAAGTATTGTGATAAAACATCTGTTCTAGTAGAACGCGATATTCGAACCGCCTTAACGTACTACCGTATTAGGGATACGTTTTGATCATAACTAGTGATGTCTCTGTTCCAGTTGAACTCTTCTATTCCTGTTCTTTTCCATGGAATAGAATAGAACAGTTCGCAAATGAGAAAGTAACAGTTTGGAACAGAATAGAGCCGTTTTTGAGCCCAAAAGAACAGAATAGAACAGTTTCCAAAAACGTGGTATAGAGACATCACTAATCATAACTGATCAGAAAGAAAGAGATATGACATTCAATCCTTTTGCAAACAATAACCTTCAATGTCTAGATGCATCGTTGACCATGAATTTAGAAGATGGCGCTTATTCGGTGACTTTTGGGTTTTGTGATGCTTAGGTATCATAGGTCCGAAAAAAAGCAGAGTAAAAATGTTATCGTAGTGCGCCAAGTAGTACCCAGCAGCTGATTTCAATAAAAAATTCAATAAATGGCAGCCGGGTCAATTTAATAAACTTCGCCATGCTTACAGTGCGCAAATTTCCAACTTCGAATGTATGATTTTATGAATCTAAGGACATATATAAGGATCAGTATGAACCCTACCAATCTGCTCCCGTTGTTCCATCTTTATGAAGCATTGGATGCATATCATCGCAACAGTAACGACCATTATTGAAGTCACGAGGAAGTCAAAACGAAGTAATGGAAAATTTAGTGTCCACACAGCAAACTCCTTGAACGGTGAAGTCGACATTCCGTCCAAGCATCGCAACACGTATATTAATGCCGGTGGACTATGTATTTTGTATTAAGGATACAGGTTCTTGAATTGAGATAATACACAAAGTCTCAAAAATTTGGATATTCAAATAATTTTTGATGTGTTCAGCAATGCGAATGCAAATCAAAGAGAACTGAACATAATTAATTGCTCACAAACAATGCTTTGCATACAGAAAATGCTTTTGCTGCGCACATTTATTATTGACTGGTGCTTGTTGTCGGAATGATTTTCTTTGCTGAATGACTCAATAAAAATTTCAACTGTTTAATGTCGCTATGAGGTTTTTCCAACACAAATAAATAATTGCAAGTTTTGAGAGAAAATTTCAAATTAGCGAAAGCGGACTAATTTTGCCTAATTAGCGGATCAGCGATAGCGATTCGTTGCTTTTTGGCGATGATAGCGATAATGGATTTTCTTAGTGGAAATTACAGTTCTTAGTTTAGCGGATCAACGAATGGCACGCTATCGTTTTCCGGTAGCGTGTCATCGCTGACCACTGGTATAAATTGCGATGATTAAAAGCCCTCAATCACACGTTGACCTATAATTGCGCATGCTGTTCAATGACTCCGCCCCTACGCTCAGACCAGTTTTATGGCCAAGTGCGAAGTGCCTCTAGATTTAACTGTTGCTTTAAAAATCATGAAAGATTTTTTGAACATGAATTTTGAATTTTTTACTGATTTTATTACGTGTTGGTGGTAAGTCTCTAGTCATTCCATCGTGGCGGCCATTTATATTTTACTGTCACCGATGGCTTATGATGCGAAGCCCTTTTTTTTCGTATTTTTTCTTATATTTTATAGAACGATGTACCATAAAGACCCTTTGGTTGTTTGGGCTGTGTTCTGAGTAGTGCGAAATCTCGGGTAAAGTTCAATGTGAAGTGCCGTGCTATGATGATCTAGAGTATTATGAGTAATACAAAATTGATCGTTAATCATTTTTTAAGAGTGTGACGTATAATTGGAGCGATGACAACAGGGATTCTTTTCGATGATAGTTTTCTGGTGAAGGACGTTGACCCGGATGGAAAGAAATTTGATCGTGTATCGCGTCTTTTTTGTGATTCTGAGTCTTTCAAGATGGAATTGATATTGGACGTTAACACGCAGCTGTGAGTTTCATCAGTTACTCAAAACTCTAACATCTCCATTGCTGCATTTGAAAACGTATTCAACAATGTTCTAGTGCTCTCGCAGTAATAACTTTATCACAGATATCCGATGAATTTGAACGATAAATTTCGTTTAATGCTCGCTACAACATTGCGTGATGATGGCCTCTCTGATGAACCAGAATATGACCCTTTGGTGAGTTTTTAAATATCCTGAGGTGATTAGTTAGCAGTTCGTTTAGCCGAAAATATCACTTTTTTAAAAAATAAATGTGGAATTATGTTTATTGTAATGATATCGTATGTCTAGTTCATAAATATGCATACAGCAAAAGAACTGGATAAAATGTCTGAGCAATTCCATTAATCCAAGTTGTGGATTCTATTGCTGTTGAGTGTCGTCAATATTCGTATACTCAAATTGTTCGCTCGTTTGGTTCGGTTCATCTCATAGGATTGCGATCCGTCAATTCTTTGTAATTGAGCTGAATACTAATTTAAGTATAGCTAAATCAGACCAAATAAGTGAAATTAAAGGTTCATTACGCACGCGTTGATCAATTCGAATACGTGATGTTTGGTAAAGTTTATCGAATTGAGGGCGAAGAAACCAGTAATGCGCTATCTGAATCAAACACTTCTGCTGCTTACGCATCTTTCGGAGGTTTGCTGATGCGTTTGAAAGGTGATGCGAATAATTTGCACGGCTTCGTTCTTGATTCCAATATTTATCTTTTGATGAAGAAACTTGTTTTTTGATTTGTTCTTGATGACCTCACTTTGTTACTACAACATTTACAATAATAATTATTATTTTTAACGTTTGTTATGATTCTTGATGTTATAATTGGTGATAACGACACCTATCCGTTGCTCTGTGTACATGTTAGAGGCTGACGGGTTTATTTAAGTTACAGGAGATGTTCCTTGTTATCGAACGTCCGTATATTCGTTTCTTACTGAATAAGTTCATTGAAATTGCTTTTTTTTGAGGAAATGAATAGTTTGTTAATCAGTTACTTTGTGATTAGGTGGACATTTCTAATAGAAGTGTTTTGTTTTCGCGAATACAAGTATATCTGTTAAGGTGATGAAGTGAATTAATAAACTTTATTATTGCCATTGTCATTGTTATCAAACGCATTTTGTTTGCGTTTATATTGTGTTTCGTTTGTTCGTTCTGAACGATTATAAAATTGTTTCGTTTCACTTGGCTCTTCGATGTGTCCATTTCTCTTATATTGTTGAGATGAAATCATTATCTGTTGTTTGTTTGTTTTGATTCATTTGAACTTACGATTATGTTTTGTTTCTCATTTCGTTTCGAATATTCCGGTGATCGAAGCTCAGGCCAGTGGTCATCAGGGGCGGTGATTTTGTCAGAGGTGGAAGGCAGAGAACCACCAGAAATTCTGACAAGTATTGAAAGCAAGTGCGTCTAGTACTGATGGGTACAGCGCCACCTCACCCCACACACCTCCTCTGCACTCTCATTTGGAGAGGAATATTAGTCAGTTATTCAAATTTATTAGTGTGATTAAGGGGTATTTAGCGGATTCTAATGGTTCAGCCAACAAAGGCCAACATCAGTGACCAACGATCAATGAAGGATCAACTTCAACTTCTCAAGGAACAGTACAACGGCGACGTTAGTTTCTTTTTGTCGTTTATTAAAGACGTTTTTGATTGAATGATTCTAATGGTGTTGTTCTTATTGATCTGAAAGCATTGGACGTACTGAAAATTATTAGAACGATTCTGTCACTTAGTCGTTTCTGTTGAAAGTTAACGAGTTTCACGACGAATCCAACAAATCGTCGTTATTTGCTCAGTTATTCATTCATTATCTCATATCTTCATTCGCCATCAAATTCAACTTATTTCATTTCGTTCAGCTTTATTTTCGAAATGCTCGATTATATGCAAACCTATGGCATATTTGATGTGTTATCATGTACTGAATATTCATTCATTGGCATTAGCATTAGTCATTAACTCGAATTGAGTGAGATTGAAATATTCAGAAAGAAACACTGAGTCGATACCAACGTTTATTGGATGCGATGGATCGTGGAGAATTGACCGAAGAACTTCTTGAGGAATGTCCTGAACTGGCAAAAGTGAAAACCGAGAACGATAAATTGAAATATCGAATCGAAATCTTGAAAAATGTTATTTTTTCCAGCATTTAATATTGATGATCCTTTTCGTGTGAAGATTATTTTGTGCACGTTAATAGCGCATTAAGGTTATTGTTTACATAAAGCTCATTCAAATGATTATGTTTTGAATGGAAATCTCTTGGACGTTTCGCTCTCATATTGAAATATTCCACGAACGTCGTTTTTGTTCATTCATTCGATGAAAGCTGAAGAAGTCATGTTGTAGAATCGTGTAAAGTGTGTCATTGTACATAATCAACTTGCTTGGATCCATTTCAGAGTATCGCCGAACAAGAGAGAACAAATGCATCAAGAGGGATCGGCACAAGTAAACTGAGTGAAATAAAATCTCAAAAAAGTGATGACACATCAAAAAAAGAAGATAAGTCAAAAAGGGGAAATAATAGCAACAGCAAAACGTTAGCTATATAAATTGATTGAGTCAGCAAACACTATTCAGTAATTGCTAGGTCCCATCATTCTTTGTATTGTCTCCATCTGTTATTCGATCTGAAATTCGATTTAATATCAGCTTTAGTTGTAGGCTTGATTCGATTCATTTTACAGTTCATGATAACAATAATACTGGTATTAAAACATCGAAATGTTATTGAAAAACATAATCACATGTTCCTGGATCGAGTAGTTAACGATTTGTCCGTCATTCTTTGTGAGATTGAATGTTTTCGATGAAAGTGTACCTTAGTACCTTATCTCTGCCTTAACTGTCGTTTTCGTTATCCAGTCAGCAATATTATTTGAATGTGATACTCGATAAGTGCTTGAATGTACTCGTTTATACTTCCTCAGTGTGATGAATGTTGAGAGAACAAATAAATAAATATCATTTAGAATGCTTTACTTTATGCAGGTATTTCGTTTCAGTGGTGTTAGCATATTATCAAAGCAATCGAAAAAATATAATTATGTCGTGGTTGAAGATTATGGTGATTCGATTGTTGGTGTTTTAAAGCATTTGTTCGATGAAGCTGTCAAGAAGGTTTGACTCTATCATGTTTGTAGAGGCGTATCGCCTACGTCTCAATGCTCACTGCCGATGAAACGTTTAGGATGCAGTGAGTTCGTCACCACCTGAAATTAATATCAATTTACCGAAGTATACTCTCATGTCTGTATGGAGCTGTGAATGAAAACAGTAAATGTTCACGGATCAACACATATAGTCGACTGTTTTTTTTTTTTGAAAGGGTATCTAAATGAAGTGTCAGTTGTAGGCATATCCGGACGTTGAAGATGTTCCAATCGCAGTTTGTGAGACAGCAGTCGCGAAATTCGGCGATTATCAATTCAATTCAGCAATGGCCATATCGCAGAAGTTGAGTCAGTTGACGGGCACAAAAGTGGCACCTCGCGATATCGCACAAAAAATTGTTGACAACCTTGGGACTTGTGATAAAATTGAGAAGGTTTCTTATTGTCCTCAGAAACCTTTCGAGCAAGAGGAAACGCTCAGAAATTGTTTGATCAAAAAATTCACTTTGTTAATTGAATACTTTGTTGATTCAATTCAGTGAATGGATATTCATCGGGTAATCAGTGAATATCGAGTTTGTTTCCAATTCCAGACTGAAATCGCAGGTCCAGGATATATAAACATATTTCTGAAGAAAAGCTCAATTGCGCAAGCAATTGCTCGAATCGCCATTCAAGTAAGTCAATATGGATTGCCTTTTTTTTCAATGTAATTTTAATATACTATCTGTCAACTGCTCCTTATTGTGAAATACTTTTCTTCCGGTTCATCTTCTCAATGCGAATTTATCATTCGTAAATATGTCTGAAGTAAAACTTCACGGTAGTTTCGTGTAGTGTTATATCAGAGAATAAAGAAGCAGTAAAATAAATTTTTGTATTAAGCAAACCATCTCACAGCATACCCATTGTCTTCTATTCATGGTGATGCAGATGGCGATAACATTGCTCAGGAATAGGGTAGTGATGAGAATATGTGCTGTTTTGCGTGTGTTGCTATATCGTTTCATAGCGAATGATTAATATTAAAAAAGGGTGTATCATTACCTCGCATATCGAAACGTCGGGTAGTGGTGGATTTCTCTTCACCGAATATAGCCAAACAAATGCACGTTGGTCATTTGCGGTCAACGATTATTGGTGATGGTATCTGCAATCTTCTTGAATACGTCGGATTCACGGTCATTTTTATTGATGATTCATTGTTGTTATCATCCTCACTGATTATCCGTTCGTCAAATGTATATTTCATTTTCGACTCACAGAATATATTTGTGCAGTTTACTAAAATATCAGTCGAATTAGTCACGAATTCAGCCAATTTTGATTAATTCTTGATTTGTTCGCTGAAAAGCTCTTGTTAAGTTCAGTAGTGCGTTATTGGTGTATCATGGTCGGGCTGAATCGTTTTACAAATGATATTTGCAGACTCGGCCAATAATTTAAAACAGTTGATTAAGTATCCTCTACTTATCGTTAATCAATTGCAGGTTGTCCGTTTGAATCACGTCGGTGATTGGGGTACTCAGTTTGGTATGCTAATCGCACATTTGCAGGATCGCTATCCGAATTTTCTAGTTGAAACACCGCCCATTGCTGATTTGCAAGCTTTCTATAAGGTTTATCATCAACTTCTTCATATTTTGGGATTAATCGATGGGCACTATTATCTGTTTTCATTTACTCATCTGAAAATTTGTTCAGACACGATAAAAATAAATGAATGATATATGAATTCATTAAAGGGATAATCGATCAGTTGCATTATTTTAATTTGTGCAAATGTTTCTTTCATTTGCTCTGAATTAGATGTTTGTCATTTATTGTCTGACAACACAATATGTTTTATGAATCGAAAACACGTTTCGATGAGGACGAAGCGTTCAAAGCGCGTGCATATGAATGCGTCGTTAAACTGCAAAGTTATGATAAGAACTTCGTGAGAGCGTGGCAGATGATTTGTGATGTCTCGAGGAAAGATTTCACTCGTATTTACGACCGACTTGGCATACGCATCACTGAGCGTGGCGAATCATTCTATCAGGATCTCATGCAAGGTGTCGTCGATGAAGTCGACTCGAAAGGTTATTACTCAACGTGTCATGCAAATATTCTTCATTGCCAGCATATTCACTTTATGGGGGGATGACTGAAGTGTGTCAAAGTAAAACGTAATCTGATCAGTCGCTGAATTCAAGGTTTCATCCAAATCGAAGAAGGTCGTAAACTGATGTTCCCGTCGGGCTGTGAAGTGCCGTTAACAGTAGTGAAATCAGATGGAGGGAATACGTATGATACGTCTGATTTGGCCGCATTGAAACATCGTCTAGAGGTGGAAAAAGCCGACTGGATCATATATGTTGTCGATGCTGGCCAATCGCTTCATTTCCAGGTGAGTTCGTTTCGTTGCATTCATTCATTATTGCTTTGTCATTATCATTATTTGGTTGTTTTTACTGTCATCATTATTGCTTTTTTCATTGCTTCTCTTTTACAGTAGCACTCCTTGATTTGTAGTTAAATCGTTAGCAGTTCTTTGAAGTTATATTCGTCGCCAAATTTTATTCAATTTTGAAATTATTCATTTCAAGTCCTTGTAATTTTTAATGATTTTCGAAAGATTAGGGTATACCAGTTGATACTTAATCAAACTGTAAATCAGTATGTTTCAAGACAATCTTCGCAGCAGGACGTGATTTGGGTTGGTATAAACCTGAAGAGAAACGGATAGAACATGTTACTTTTGGTCTGGTTCTGGGGGATGACCGGTTAGTTTGCTCTTCATTTATTGCATATTCATCCACCATTGAAGGAAGCATTTATTGTTGATCGAACGTAATCTTCATATCATATCCGTCTTACATTACGTCTTATGCTCATCGGCAGGAACTGCTCACTATAGATATTCATATCAATATCAGTTTTTGGGAGGAAAAGAATTTTTGAGCGGCAAAACTAAAATTATTCGAATGGATCGCTCTTTATTGCACAACATTCTAAATAATTGTACGATTTCAGTTGTACAGCAATTGTGATGCACTATCGCTTTAATTATTGAATCTGATAATAGCAGTAACACGAAAGATAATGTCGTTTATTCATTTTGCATCAGTTGATGTCAATTTCAAATGATGTTAATGTCAATTTCAGAAAGAAATTCAAAACTCGATCTGGTGATACGATTCGTTTGACAGATCTTCTCGACGAAGGCGTTCGAAGGGCTGAAATGAAATTGGCAGAAAAGGAACGAGATAAAGTGAAATTTTATTGTTTCATTTTGATAGTTTAGTTTTTGCTGTCAATTTGATGATAAATTTTATCTCTGAACTGATCTCCACTGAAAGATAATCGTAACGGTCAGTGTATAAAACTTGCATTACATTATACTTGTTTTGCATGTGATTTGCTGGAAGTTGATCGAAGTATATTTGAAGGTAATGTCAGAAGAAGAACTGAATGATGCGAAGGAAGCAGTTGCATATGGCTGCATCAAGTACGCAGATTTATCACAGACAAGAACGCAAGATTACGTTTTTTCGTTTGATAAGGTTATTATCATTGAATACAATCGTATTATTATTATTGTTGTTGTTGTTTCAATATCAAGTTATTATTGGTTATTGAATAAGCATTGAACTCATTGATTCGGCGTTTCGTTTTACAATTCATTGATACCGGTTGCAGATGCTAGACGATCGTGGTAACACTGCAGTGTACCTGTTGTATGCTTACGCACGAATACGGTTAATATGCTGAATGCAATCAATCGATTGAAATTTGTCTTTTTTTGCAGTAAAACCATCATTTCTTTTTGATGAATTGTTTTGTAATTATCCAAAATGGACTTCTGAAATTTTAAAAACTGTAACATGCAAAATGTGTTTGCCGTAATTTGTCGAATTGTAGATCAATTTGTCGTACAGCTGGTGTACCTCGTGAAGAAATTATTAAATATGCTCAAAAGTTAGATGAGGGATGTTTGACGTTGGAGCATCCAGCCGAATATAAATTAGCGAAAACCATTCTCAAATTCTCGGATTGCATTCTGACTGTGCTTGACTCATTATTGCTGCATCAGGTTTGTGTTCATTTCACTTTTAAGATGAAATTTGGAATTCTCTGTACAGCCAAATAAATGCTTTAAATTTGCACTCTTTTTTATATGAATAAATTTTTGTAACGGTTACAATTACTGCAAGAAGAACTGTTTGAATAGATCAAAATATTTCATTCCTCTTTTCAGTTATGTGATTATGTATACTCATTGGCAACAACCTTTCACGATTTTTATAATGAATGTTATGTGATCCACAAAGATCGTGAAGGTTATTATGTTCGATATTTTATTCACTTGAAAATGTATACTGATATGGTAAACAGAGATTCTGTCGTTGTTTAATTCATTCTATCGACTCATCCGGTTGAACTCGAACTCAAATTAACCTTATTCTCGTATTCTGAATTCTTTATTAGTTAATTCAAGAGTACAGCATTCATATGAGAACTTCCAGGTAAAACAACAATCTATTATCATCGCTTGGTATTGTGTCAAGTAACGGCCGACATAATGGAGATTTGTCTGAAAATACTCGGTATTCGAACGGTTCAACGAATGTGATCTTGTTTCTAATCCATTTTGCAAATTATCTTACGCAAGATTGATAATTGTCGTTTGTTAACTGATTTCTGTTGATTGTTTGAAGATTTAATAAATGTTTATCAGTTCATTGTTAACTTCATTTATCGCAATCTTGATGAAATTTGTTTGCAATCACATCGTTGCTGTTCGAGCGTTACAACGAATGTGAGCATGGTCGTTAGGGACTGATTCACTGAGGTAATTATTTGAAAGTAAGAATGATATTTGTCGTTTGGTAATTATAATTTGGTGTTGTGTGTTGTTGGTTGTTTGGGAAGAAATAAATGTTAATCAGTTTGTTTCAAACTTATTTTCTCATTTTTTTGCTGTTGGATGGAAATTTCGGCCGATCAACAGGAAGTGGCAAGTAGTGGTGCCGAAAACAACAGGTTGCGATTCACAGATTACATATCTCCTCAGTAACCAATTCAGCAGCCTGTCAAATCGGTATGCAATGCTATTAGTCAATGTAGCATCTAAATAAACTTGTACGCTTCTGCTGTACGAGCCATTCACATCACTTAAATAATCATTCTTTAAATTCCAGCGAACACATTTCTGTTTCGCAGAAAAATTGAAAATGAGACATTGAAGGATTTCATTGGGTCAGTAGGAGTGTTTGATACTGACGATGGTATGCGTGACTAATACGTTAAGTCTTTTGAGAGATTAATTCTAAAGGATTAAGGTAAATCTTGATGGTTATATATGAGCACCTTTATCCGTGTAACAGAACATGAGGCAACACGTGCTGCTTGCGGCTATCTCAAGGCACGAATATAGGAATTAAATGAATAAGTAAATAGAAGTAATAATGGAGGTGATAATATTATTAAAACAGGAATAATACCAAATAAGTGATAATAGTAAAATGCAATAATAATAATAATAATAACAGCAGTGTACAAGAGTAGTCATTTTTGGTCGGAGGGGATTGATGAATCGCATCGCGTCGTTCATTTCGTGTCGCACGTTGACATCTGAATTCAATTTCTGAATGAAAACCGCTGTTTTCATATTTCGTCTTTCCTCGTGAGGAGCTTCATCCGTTATTTGTCGTATCATTTGATACATTCAGGGATAACAATTCAAAATCAGTCAAAGGATGTCATAATCAATAATTATGAAGCAGCACTGATATTAAAAAAGTTGAGTTCGCATTACCGATGGTTGAACATAAGACCTGAATACAATGATCAGAAAGAAACTGCACTGATGAGTAACGATAGAATTTGTTCGAGTTTGTAACGATAGAATTCCTTTGCTTCCATCGAATATAACAGATTCTACTAGATAAGGGAAGCCTCTAGGTTGCCAAACAATGATGCTTACTTCAAGAGGTGTAGTCATGTTTCTAATCGAATTTAAGATAGTCGAGACATTCAGTTATCTCTCATTTTGCGCTTGATCACGCTGCCGATCATCAATCAGTGCTCAGCTATGAAAACTCATAGAGAATGAAATTTAAGTGACCTGAAGACGCAACTCCAAGCATTACAGATAGGTTTCGTTGTGATAGATCGCTTGCAGAGATCCCCGTCTACAAAAAATTCACTGATATGTTCCACTAGAAACATTCGATTATAGATGAGCAGACTGACGTTATCAACGTTGGTAAGTTCAGTAGCTTTCAGCAACTTCCTATGATTTACTCATAAAATCTTATGAGTAAATCCTTAATGAATCCCGTTTGAGGTAAGATACATTCCGATATGACCAATAGGGATGTTTTCAGCGCCGTGATTTGGGTGCAACTCAGAAATGTCATATTCAAAGTCTTCCGAATCAAGAAGTCCCCAGTGGCTGGATGAACTCACTCCGCTGAGGAGGAATCGTTCGATTTGTTGTGGGTGTCTTCGAACAATTTCGCTCAGTTCAGATTTCTCGTGCGCTCAATTCAACTGGCACAACAACGAGATCACTCAACCGAACAAATCAGTCCACATAATCCATATAGTGCAAATATAATACGACAGATGATAAACTTTATTGCTGAGCATTTTCGTGGCTCGGTGATTGTTTTTCATTTGGGTCATCGACTGCATTATTTGAATCATCGACATTTTGCTGCGGTTGTTGATCATCTGCTGCGGCTGAAGATGCTGCATCATTGTCACTCTCTAACTGCTCGTTATCCGCCTCCTCTCCATCCTCGTCACCTTCGTTCTCTTCATCTTCTGGTTGTTCCTCTACATCATCTGAAATATATTGCTTACAGCTCATTTTTCGGGTAAAGTTGACATCTATTTGAAGAAGGGAATTGATTGGAGGAAAAGAGGTGTGTAGAAGGTATAATTCTGTTGAATTTGCATAAATTTGTAAGTATAATTCTGCTGTGGTGAATAATTTGCATGAAGATTTGTGAGCGAGAACTTTTTACAGATTGATAGTGAGTCAGCTGATAATAAGATTTAAAAAGTGTGAATATTAAGATATGAGCTGAGATATCACCAGATTTTTGTTGTTGTTGCTGTTGCTGTTCTTTGAGTGCTTGCTTCGTTGCCTCTGATGCGCCTTCACTACTTTGCATTTTATGCATGGCATATTGCGCTCCCACCACTAAACCTCCAACGACGGCTGCAGTCAATGCTTTTTTTGCAAATTTACCCATTTTGCCATCACTTTTTTGTTGATTGCTTATAGGCGACGACTCATTCCTTTGATAAAAATGTTGATGAATGACAGGCGATTGTTGTAACCGATCGGTTCCTTCGGACTCGTTCATGACCCTTTCGGCTGTTGCTTGCACGACGGCCTCCATCGATTTCTTCACTTTTTTACCACCGCTAGTCGTAGGCTCGTTTTTGACGTTGGTGGTGCTGAGGTCTTTGTTGGTCCAGTCATTATCAGTGTTACCGTTTTATTGATAAAAGTATTTGAGTGTGATAAAGTTTGATATGAATATGATTAAAGTATTTCGTTTATCACTCATTCTTTGGCATGCGGCTGAATAGTCACTTTAAAACAGTTTCGGTGATGAATTACGGGCGATTTCATTTCTTATCCTTCTCGCGGGGACGGGAGGAGTGTCTCCTCAATGATGATTTTAGTGTGCTAGTCAAGCAGGGTTTTGGCAGGTCTTGAAAAATCTGTTGACTGAACAATCGTTTCTCTTCGAAACAACCAGATTTTAGAAGCCGAAGTGGCCTAGACGAGTGCTGTTGAAAGCAATGATTCATCTGCGGGCAATGCAGGTCCGTGAATCCATCAAGTCAGTTTAGATTCCAGTCAAAGTAAGCATTATAAACATTTTCGGGCATGAAATAGATGAATTCGTATTGCAAAAAATGGGTATGGAACGTCAATGTACCAAATAAAAAGGACTTTTAATACTGGACTAAAGACTGAAAAAAGACTTCAATAAAGGTGAGCGAGCAGTTTTTGGGGCGAACGTTCTGCTTGCAAACAATTCCGAAATTGCTGCTGTTAGTTCGTGGAGTGATTCAATTTGAGAAGCACTGCCATAGGGAAATTGCCGAAATACATTTTGAATGAATTCCTCTCTCAAATGAGCGTCATTATCTCAAATGATCATTACGTTCACCCGAAAAAGTCAGTGGTCAAATTTCTTTGAGTTATTTGACCCGTACTGGGGTGAAACATCCCAAAGACAGCTCGGCTCCCCTAATACGAGTTCAAACAAGTTTACAAGTTCTCAAATGGCTGGGATCTGCGAATTGGAAAAAGAGTGTCATAATTGAAAATGTCCTCCTCCTCCAAATCACTAGCTAGTCCAAACAAATCATAAGCTCTAGAGCAACGGCCCTACTGATGTCTATTCCGAACGCTTTACACTTAAATTTGATCAGCAACTCATCTCGCACATAAATCATCTTCTATTGGTGGTTTTATTCTCGACACTTTCAAGCAGGTAAACTTCTATGTTGACTGATACGAGCAGAAAAACTGACAGAATATGCGACTTTGAATAAGAAACATCAAAACCTTCTTTAGATCTGGAATGGAAAGTGTCGCTTGCTGTTACACTCTTATCGCGTTTTACTTCTTTTTTTACTCTTTTTTTTACTGCAAATGTCATCAATTTACTATTACGTTGTTCCAAGATGCGTTCGTTTTATTTATGTAATATTTTAATTAGATCTGAGCACTTAGCAGCTTTCAGTTGAAAATGATTATTAGGGTTACTTTGCACCAAATTTGAGACTGAATGAATCCAATTTTATCGCTTAATGCCGGATGCTGTTAAGGGAATGAAACGATTGGTTCATGGATTGTTTACAGATGTTACGTGATATGAGTCCTCTTTTTTTAAAAATTTTTTGATTGCTGACATACAGCTAATTGCAAAGAGAAGCGATGAATTGAACGACTGGTTGCGCGAGTTATGAATAGATGTCTTAAGAATATGAATCAAACCATCTAAAAGTTCTGTGATGTTGAACGGCTTGACTTTTGTTTAGCACAGTTTCATTCCTTCTATTTGAGTACTTCTCAAAATTCACGTTCGCAAGTGTTCACAAGTTCGGAACGAAAACAGAGAAATGACGGAATCAACAATGACCATTACGTGGATTGAAATATGAGTTCGAATAAAGTGATTTGAGCACATCGACAGCATTTTACTTAAAGCTGATAAATGCAGAAGACTGCTAATCGGACATCAAAACATGTCAGTGTAATCACTCACCTGATTTCTTTTTTGTCGACGATGATGGTCGCTGTTTAACTTTACTCGCACTTTTTTTTCCACCTTTCAACTTCTTTCCTCCTTTACTGACCCGCTTATTGACATTTGATGCTTTCTTGGTCACTGATTTACCTTTCACTCAAATCAAGAGAACATTCGAAAATTCATAAATTAAGTCACTGGTAATAATGACTTACTTCCAATCGATCAGATGATTGTGAAGTCAGTCAAATTCACTGCTTTTTGTGAATTTTTCCCAAATTTATGACTGATAATTTCCACACTTCAATCAGACATTGAGGATGTAAGATTATTACAGAAATGCTTTCAAGTATTTTTGAATCGTTCACTGAATTTCACATTGTACGTAAGCAGTTCGAATTAAATGAGTGACTGTCACTGAATCCAGAACCTTCGCCATTCTAAACAAACTCTGAATTTTATCCATTAAATCTTTCACACTATCTTGTAATTTATTCTACGGCTAAATAATTCAGAGACTAATGAGCATTCCGGACTGAGGCAATCGACAACGATAACAGTACACAGCCGTAGCAACACTAACATTTCGATTTTCTAGTCGTTTTCTTTGCCATTTTCCTCTTAACACTTTTACCTTTAGCCATTTTTGATGAATGGTATTATCTTCGAAGTTGTTCGTCAAAAACACAAAACAGATACGTAACGATTGTTCAAAATCGAATCTCCAACCGAGACGATCAATCGCACAGAATTTGATTAGCGGTTAACGTCGATTGATCAACCAACTAAATGCGTCTCGCCATGCAGCTAAAAATGAACCTTATTCGTGCTGTCCTTATTTATTTATTTCCGTTCAAACGAAACGTTTGCTTCAAAACAAATTTGTATTTATTGCTTGCTCTGAATGCACACGAAATTTATTAGCATAAAAATGGTTTCCGCTCCTATTTCATGACAAATCTCCGACTCGGAGCGATTTATCATCAATATCGTATTCTTACCAATTTGATGATCATGATTCAGTCTGTGCTATTAGATTCCGTTACCATAAATTGAATGAAGATGAGAGATTAGAAATGAACCGATTAAGATTATACATAAAACAATCTCAGTAGCGTTTCATATGTAACAGTATAGAGGAAAGAACAATAAATGCACTTGATAAAATCCGCAACAGTTTGAATGTACGTCGATTATTAGTGATGACGAAGGAATGAATATCAAATATCAATTGACGAGATAACGACAAAAATAACGCAAAACGGCAGTACAAAATAAAATTTACAAAAGAACACAATAACTGTTCAAAGGACGATGCTAAATAATGCAATTTGAACATTTCACGTGATGAGGAAAACTGATAAATTTGTACTAATTGTAAGTGAATTGTTTTAAGATTACAAAACAATTTAACTGTTATTGTGAGTGACATTGACGAAGGCGGACATCGCACGTAAGATTCTTAGTGTTAGTGAATCTTTAACAAATAGAAGCGAAATATGTACGATAAGCTGAAAATGAATTTTAAGGCAATATAACCCCGGATATGCCTACAAATTTCTGCTGCAAAAAACAAACGCAACTCTTCAATTTAAGTTTAAGTAGTCTAGAGTGCCCAATCAAAGTCTGAACTGCGCCTAAGAAAAGTTCGATCGGAAGCTTTATTAACGCATATTTTCTTTCAGTGAACCTGACGTTAACCACTACAAAGTCCACTCAAACACTATCCTCAAGGCTGGGCAAGCTTAAGCCTCGGAGAATTGGAAGTCCCCATTTCATAGCAACACAATGGGATATAATTCATGGATTAAACCAAAATGATTTTAAGGTTGATAACGATAAACGAAACGATCGCTCTCGATAAACTGATATAATGTGATTTTGTTGAATGATATCAGTTCGCTAAGAATTTCTTTGCTAACTTGGATGGTTATATCATTGTGACAATTATTCAAAAACAAAAAACTGCTATAGAATCGTAACAAAATCAAATACTTTTTGATAGGGCAACAAGGACTGCCCCTAAAATAGTTACTGAAATAGCACTAAATAATAAACGAAAATTGCGCGATCCTTGAATTTCACGAAAATAAAATACACTCCAAAGTGCAGCGCATACACCAGGCATCATTGCGTTGATTGGGAACGATATCGCCTGTGAAATGCGATCATTTGCGACAAACCTTCAACAGAAACACAATAAAGCGATCATATTGTTCAGCATTAACATTAATCATTCACTCATCGTCAGTTAATCTGATATCAAACTATTTGGAATATGAATGAAATATTCAAAAGAACACAACCACGTTAAAGTAACTTATTGTTGATAGGTACATAATATGCAATGTTATAATGTGATATTGTAATTGCAAAATAACAGATGAAAGAAGATAGATACCATGCGGCTTGTGCAATCGCCCACATGGAGCCAGTGATGAACGCAGGCAACAAAGTTTGGTTGTTGATGTATGGTCGATTACGTTTACAAACGATGTAAATGAGTAGGAAAACGGTTGTTGTGATGAATATACCGCAATAATGAGCAAATACGTATGACAGGCCATTGCCTGAGACATCTTCGAACTGAATTGGATACATCTGATTAGCTGAGTATTCAGCTTTCGTTGAAGAAGTGTCTTTTGATAATTACTTATGAAAATACCTTATCAGGATGTTGCTGAATGTAAATAACTGGAACGAAGTTAACTCCATAAAAAACTCCAGCGAGTAACGATAAAGCAATGCCACTGAAACGCCATTCGTTCACAGTATGAGTGGTGTTATTTTAACATTAACATTCTCTCATTGCTGTTATTTTCTCATTCTATTTCGTCTTTTATACCTCACAATCAGCTAATGAATGAGTGATGTGCATTCAAAACAACGTCCATCGAATGCTTCTATGACAAAACCAAAATAATTGAAGGGGAATAAATAAAATAAAATGAAAAATACGAACAGTAATCTCTTATCAAGTGACTGATAGGTTCGTAAGAGTGGATTATTTTCATCAGTTTGATGATCACTATCTCGATCACGTATTAAATGCACCCTCATTTCATCGTCATCGCGTAAAGACGATGAGTTTGAATATTGCGGTTCAAATGCAACCGTTGTTCTGCTTGAATTGGGATGTACCCGCGAGAATAATATCCCTCTGAAATTTATCACTCATCTAATCAGTTGTTTTCAACAAAAACGATGTCTGCATTCCAATATTAATCACTGATTGTGAGCATGTAAAAATAACTAAAAAAGTAACGATAATTGATTCGTATTGACTGTCACCCATAAAGCAACTTACTCATACATTTTGTGAATTACAGATAATGACAACAAACATCAAACTTCAAACAACCATCAAAACCAATACTAATGAAAATACCCAATTAGAACGAGAATCAGTCCAATATAATTCAGTGTCACATTATTCGGAATATTTGCCTCGATTCCGAAGAAACCGAATCGCCCCACCAACCATCCACAAACGCAGTTCATCGTGCCCCATATCAACAATCCCATTCCCATTCCAATCATCGATATTATCGGCACTGCGGTCACATTGCCTTTATTAATCATTTATTCACTTACGATAAAACTTATCTCGATTCATTCAATCGACCATAGTGGCTGTCAGCTTCATATAACCATCTTGATTATCGCACCATCACCATATGTCCACAACAAATACCAAAACAAGAATAACGTACCTATCGCCCAAAGAGCACCACCCAGCATGGCTAACGGGTGAAACGTTGGAAATCCAACAGACGCATTCACTATCATTCCAACACAAAATATGGACGCACCCATTACCCACTGCACGAATATACCTTCAATTTTTCATTTATGCTCATAATTAACAACTTCAACACGATTACCACCATGAATTTTATTATACTTCTCGACATAATACTGCGGTTTTGCAATCAACTACTACAATTTCGAATGAACAGTCAAACTAATGCAATAAACGTACCACTAACACTCAGTTCAGACGATTCAATCAACTTCTAATATCACCATACCTAGTACAAACACATCTAAATAAGAAGCGAAACTTTATCCTTTTATGCTTTTGATTTGTTTGAAAAAAAGTGACCTTAAGTGAATCATCAGTAACATTGAAATGCGTCACCACTACTGCTGATTACATAGAAGGAAAAGATTTTCTAAAGCAAAACTGATCGTCATTTTGATGGTGTGAACAAGACTTAATTCAAAACGAATTTGGGATTTGAAGCATAGATAATGAAGGCAGCCAATGGTTCGAAAGAGACGACGACATGGAGTAATATTGTGAACGTAACTGACCATCGCCTGGGTTCTGCTTTTTGAGAGGGACGAACATCGATCCAAACAATAAACTGGATATTGCACAAGCACCCAACCCCTCCAAGCTATCGTTCCATGATGTCATTGTTCCCAATAATAATTTCGGTGATCAAGAAATGCCTCTTCGAATGATTCAGACAACAGTTCCAAACGCACAGTTTGTCTGAATACCGAAATCGACTCAATCAAGAAACTGTTACGGTTGCATTGTGTGGACAAAGCGTAAGCAACGAACATTTTTATAGGCTATGAAAAAAGAAATGAAAAGCGATCCGCTATTACAAAGATATATGAAATGATATCAAATAATCATTATGTTCTATAAAACTCATCCTACTTCACTGCATCAGAATCAGTTCTTTATGTGAAAAGACAAGACAGCAGACATCGATGATGATTTAAGTAATAACTGTAACGGTAACTCAGCAGTGAAGATCGTTCTGAATCAATCGACTGCTGATGGATGAACACAATAACGTTTACTTACAATTATGATGCGGAACAACAATCTTATCAAAATATCAACCAACTCAACAACATATACATACACACAGCAAGAATACGACCGGCGCACTTGACCTGATACAAGTAAACTGCATCGAGAGTGTCGGCGAGATGTTCGAGAAATACTCAAAATTGCGATTCCAATTTGTGCATAGTTGCCATTTGACTACCCAAGAGCTGCACTCACAAATTTGGGAAACAGATCCGGAATCACCACGGTAAGACTTATCCGATCCATCTCAAAGCTCCCATTAAAGCCCTTTCGTATCAGGAATACGATCAAAGACATGCATGATACAGTAAGTTTTGATATAAAAAGACAATCGTAATATTGTACTGTTGTTGCTGATAAGTTTGTTGGAGGAACGACAATGACCGAAATTGTTTAGTATCGATTAGAGGAATTATCAAAACAATAATTCAGAGTGTTGAACAACAACAACAGCAGCACTGCCGAATGAACAATCCATTACGATATCGAATGTCAGTAACTGATGACGGATCAACATAATCATCATCAATCAGTTACACATAACCAAGCGGAAAAACAAATGATAGTCGATCGGTCCATTCGAAGCCTTTCAAACGCTGCCATTGAAAGTATACTTCCCAAGCGGTTAGAATAACAATCCAAAACGATGCGCCCACTAATGAGAATATCACATCTGTAATTTGATACCTTTTATGATTGGTCTGAATTTATCTACTGCTTACCACTTTTACGTCCATTATTAAGCCATCATCATGAAACACATATGGAGGCGATTACAAAAATATATCACTGTAATCAATATTACAACAACACAACTAACTACTCGCAATTTTTTGCAGATGAATAATAATAATAATAAAGTGTAATAGAATGAAACGAACACTTTCGAATGATTTTCTGTGCCGGTGAAGTGTCCACGAAGAATGCGTATCGAAAGAAACAAACGAAATTCACAATCCACACAAGCGGTAACAACGCCAGTCCTATATAAAAATATCGCCGACATAACTGCACACGGTCGGCGTTCGACATCTTCGACAGATCCATTATTCTTTAAGAAACGCCGACTCAAATCAACTGCCAACTTATTGTTTGTTAAATTTTAGAGAGGTCCGACACGATGATACGATCCTACATAAAATTGTTTCTTTTTAGTTGGGCTGTCTTGGAATAAGTATTTTCACATAAACTCCGATTTGAGAGGCTTTTTAAAACCTATTCAAATAATGCAAAACATCAGTGCAAATCGCAAATGTTCTCAAGACTTTATTTGCAAACTGAGAAGATGTCAAAATATCAAATTTCGAACTACATAATACTGCTCCAATAAAATTGACAAGATAATACTGATAACGACAGCTATGCGAGGACACGAGAATGAAAAGCATTAATCAGTTGTGTACAAAAGCAGCTGACATATTCAATGAAGTGGAAATAATACATTACAGTGATGATGTATTACTAATATTTCTGCAAATCGAATAATAACTGCTTTGTCATTTAGGATAGGTGTCATTTCAATACAACACAACACAATAATGAGATGAACATTTCTCAATCAACTGTAACACATAAATGAGCTTTCTTGCTCATTTTGTTCAACCTTCATTATAACAGAACATTAACATTCGAATCTGGACACTGAACGGAACAGCACTTTGAATAAATACCTCTAAGAGTTGAATGATTAGAGATTAAATCAATTATGAGTTGCCTTCGAAAAGAAGTGTACATGGGGTTCTATCCGACTTCAAATGAATAAATAGTTCTAAAGAAGGAGAACACTATGCATCTCCAGATGCAACTTCAATCAGCTGATCATCTTCGGCTTTGACATCTTTCAAATGATCGTAACGAGTCAATATTGATGTAGTTATACCGGGTATATCACCGGATAGTTTCACTTTTGAGGCGCTTTCTGGAGGTATAATCTCGCGTAGTAATCTTAATTTATCATCAACATTAATGAACGCAATAAATTAATCATGATCAAAATACAACCAAACATTATGCAGCAGCAATAAGTGAACGAACCGATTTCTTTTCAACATTTTCCAGTAGTATTCTTTACCGCCTTCACAGTGCTCAAACGACGAACGCGAAGCTACACCATCGGCATGAACATCAGCCATAAATCTACAAGCAAACCAAGAATCGTTCAGCTTGCGAAAAATTTAATGCCTTAACAATAATTATAATTGTTTCGTGGTAGATGGTACAATATTTTGCGAGTATTGAGAGAGAGTTTAGTGAACTGATTTTGAGGGTGAAGAATATCGAGTGAATAAATCAGGATACAAATTAAATAGGTGATAATTTCTAACCTGTAAAGATTATACCATTGCTTCGCGCCGAAATAAGCCATCGTCAAGAAAAGTGCATAACAACCGATGAATGACAGAAGAGTTTTACCGAAAATCGATCTGCTATGAAACCAATAGGTGAAAAACGATGAAAACGTTGTGAATGTGGCCCATGAACCGGCACGAGTTGCATATGCCGAATAACCATCGTATGCATACAGATCACGTAGGATCACAAACTTCAACGCCTTCAAAATGAGGAATATTTGAAATATTCATGAAAGCGTCATATCAGAGAGAAGGAAGTCATATCATTTTCATTAACAAATCAAAAAGATTACGCACCAGAAACAAAGAAGAAGGCACCTACGTTATCAGAGAGAACGAAACTATTAGCGATTTCTCGACCATCGTTCGAATCCCATAAGACGCATGCTGGTTCACCCACAAAATTCAACGGCTGTAAATGCTGTTTGCAGTAATCCATCGCTTCATTCACATTAACGAATCGTGCATAAAACGGTAATGATACATACAATCCCGATCGAACACCCAACGATCCCACTGCTTTACTATCCATTTCTTCTGCAGTATTCGTTAAGATTTAGGTAAATTGGGACACCTCGCATCATAATTATAAAGATACGACTGTGTCCTCATAAAAACAAATTATATGAACACAGCACAAAGAAATGACAATGAATCCTACCAGACGAAGAACAACCGAACGTAACGACCGCATCTCTTGGAACACGGCCTTCATTCCGTAGAAACAGTTCATACTGCTGAAAAAGGATTCAATTGTTTTTAAAAAAATCATACGTGAAGAAATATCATCAAAATTCCACATTGACATTCTGGTAAAAACAATCGGTTACAATCAATGTGAATGAACCCTCTTAACTTGATGTTGGATGATTCAATGAAATAATCCAAGTCAGTGGAATAACCGAGTATATTTCATCAAATGAATTCAATGCGTTCTGCATATTGTTTTCTGCCTTTTATAACAAACAAACACAAAAATGTATGAGATTAACGCAAACCAACCGAATCAATTATATCATTCAATCGCCTAATCGACTTCACATCTTCATCACCTTTATATCTAATCGCAAGTGTATATTTCAACAAGGGTCCATTCAATAATAACGATCCAACAGGATATCCTATTATTGTTGTTCCTAATAAAGCAATCCGGAACCGACGTCCCCATTTGCTATACAACCATTCTTTTGATGTTAATTCGGAGATCCACCTGAAAATTCAATTGCATCCTATCGTCATTCATTTATTGATCACTTCCAACTAATTATCTCAATTCCAACGATAATCATAATCCTCACACTTGAAAACAAAAAACTGATAAAAAAAGAATTTAGAAGATGATGTTATGATGAAAAGATATTACCTATAACTCTTAGCGTACAGGTGCCGAGTGAAATACATTCGAAAGATATTTCTATCTAAAAATATGCAAACTCTGCAAGCTTTAGTTGAGTCCATCTCATTTGATCAAACTATCTGATATACCTATCTGATTGACTAAAGCCTAATTTAACTATATGAAGCTAAAACTCAGGTGCATCGGGTGCATTCTAGAGACCATCTTCTCAGAGTATATGTGAAAGAGTGAACCTTAACGAAATTTAGCAAAGTTAAATTTTTAAATGAATGGATGTGAATAAAATCCAAGCAAAAATAACGAGAGTGAAGGTCCACTATAGCGTTAAATTAGCAAAACGGCCAAAATGCGTATTATATCATCGCTTTCATCAATTTCCGGTGGTTATTAGCAATCAATGAATTATGTATCACATTTCGAGAAGTATATCAAAACTTCCAGTTAGTAATAAATGAATGAATATCTCTACGAAAGACTTTATACGCACATCACTTCAATGATATCTTCCTTTAATATCACTTCGTTCAAATGCATTGAAAGAACGACTTCGTTCTACTGAATTCGACAATCGATTCAGCGATGAGTGAATATTTCTCATCGGTTCACCACTGCAATGTTATCATATACGATTGATGTGAATAAACTGTTATTCGATACGATGTGAATATAACTACGATTTAAGAAGATAACCATTTCGAGCGAGATTATACGAGTTGGTTACTGTTTGCAGTAATTCGTTACGAAGACATTCGGATGATAAGTTTGTTTCTTATTTAGAAGGCACTTTTCAAAACGATTAGAAATTTTCCAAACCTAACTTTAGTCTATATCATCTCAGCGATTATCAAACCACTCATCGCAATAACTACCACATGCAGAGCACGATAAAAGCAAGTAATGTGCTAGAGCAACATGACTAGAGATGAACTGATTTGTTGGTGTGGCACGAGGAGCGGAGCACTCGAATGAATCGACGCATTCTCTTGCGTGCACCGCTCATCTTTAATTTTAGCAAGTTGTTGACTTTGTAATATCCATGTATGAAACGAACTGCAACCGTTTCACTCATAACAAAACCGAAATAGTTAGATAGCTGACACTAGTTTATATGAACATATCAATATTACCTATGACTGAACGAAACAATTAACAACAATAACAAAACTAATGCAATCTATAACAAATAACATTCAAATGAAAACAACGCAACAATATGTACATTTGATGGATGCTTCATACAGAATCGATCATGAACCTAATAACGCTACTGAATCTTTTCAGAAAGATTGCCGACTCGCTGAATACGGCCACAATTTCACGCTCAATTCATAGCATCAAACTAATTCACGATTCAGCTATTAGTATTAAAAGTCATTCAGAAATTATCTAATCATCAACATCCAAATCACTTTTCAGCACAAAATTACGTTCCCTAATGAAATCTTCAATTTTTCGTAATCTTTTTGAATACGGCAATTTATCTGCAATACGATCACCGTTCTCTGCAATACACTTTGATGCCTCATCTCTATCGATTGTTGATCGTAAATAGCGATTCAGCCGCATTGTTGATCGCAGAAAATCAAGACCACCTTGAACGTACACATCCGATCTTGAATATTCATAACAACGACATTAATAATAACACCAATATTAGGAACATGAGTAAGAAAGCAGTTTTATGATAGCAAACATTTCAAATGAATGTTGAATTTACAGACTTTGAAATTAAAAGCAAGGCAAATCATTTGTTTCAACCACCGAAACACCTAAATAAAACTTACTTTTTGCACGTTTCGATGTCGAGTTTCTGTTCCAAGACCACAGAAAAGTGATGATAAAAAGTTTGAAACGCAGTGAACACAATAACAGTTGAAAGGCAAAATGCAACAACTGGACCAACAATTTGTGTTGCTATATTCAGAAATACAAACGACATTCCAACTGTAGTCATCCATATAAAGATTGGCATACAAAATGCTTTTCCACTGCAATTTTAGACCATTCACACCGAATACGTATTAAAAATTCGTGATTTAATAACTGCAGGGATGCGGGAATGTAAGATGAGAAATACTTCGCGTCATACTAAAAACTGATTCCTCTCAATATGGAGTGCTTAAAAACGCATACAATGTAATCAATGAATGTAAAAAATCAATGGAAATTGTACCTGTTAGCACGTTGTAATTCCCGTTGTATAATAAAACGCTTTGCTTTGTCACTGATTATAAATTCTGTCAGCAACTTCTCACCAAACTTCGAATTTATATTTGTTTTCCGTCGACTACTAAAATAAAATTATCTGGTCCGTTTTGACGATTGAGCCATTTAAAGACAAACCTTTGACAATTTTGAAGTTTCATTTGTAAATAAAACTTGAAAGATTTTTTTAGAACTAATTCAAACATAATTCAAACTGAATTCCGATGCTAATACAAATAGATTAAAATCACTAAACTTCGAAAATATACCTAGAAATGCCAGTACTAATTTCAATTATCGCACCCAAACGTGTCGCCTCTTCAAGATCTGTTACTGCTGCACGTAATGGAAGTTGTAACTCGACAGCTGGTCGCAAATAAAAACCACCATATGCATGAGCATCCATCTTGTCTGTTAATGATACCTTTAACTGAAATGCTAAACGTTCATCACTCGTGCAGATTGCTTAACATTATGTTTTGATTCATCAACAATGAATTTCCGTACGCACAGAGACTATCAGAAGATAAATTCGAGTTACAAAATGTTTCAACTTCAAATTTTGAAATACACCTCCATGGAAACTGAATTCAGTTGACAGCCACCTTGAACCAATACTTCTGAAAAAATGACGACAACAATAAATTTGCAATACACTTTACATTCCACAAAAATCAACCAACATCAGCCTTTGGTAATCCATCAACGTTTTCAATTTCTGATTCGACTAAATCGGCGAGATGATCGGGTACTGGATATTCGAGTCGTTTGATATAGATCCACGAAATTGGACTTTCTTCTCTGAAGAAAACATGCCAACTTGACTTTCATTAAACAGCTGCTTTTAACTGTCACTATATTCCAACATTTTATGACATCAGCAATTCGCTATATAATACAGAAATTTTCTAAGCCCACAACCTGGTTGCCCTGATGGTATCGGACTAACTATATTCATAACCTACCTGAAGTTGGATCAAAATTTGAACGCAGTACTATGAATTTTCGTTTTTATGAGTTGCAAATTATGTAACTGACTGAGGAATAAATAAGTACCTGTATGCATTATAAAGCAAATGTGCGAGTGGATACGCTGGCAAAAAACAAGCGAACACTTGCTTAGACCAATGCCAATTTCGGCCAAGCATTCTTCGAAGACTGCATCAAAATCTGAAAATTCATGCTTAAAAATTCATTCTTAATTGATCGATGTTCGAAGAACCGACACCAATACTCAATACAGTATTGTTCACTCTACATCAATTCCTCTTGCAATTAGTGTAAAAAACACTCCTAATATTGCTGACCTCATCCTTGAATACGGCAAAAACGTTGCCCTTGTTCAGCTGAAGTATGTTGTTACTGCTACAGAATATCAGGCCCTAATTCGCTCGGTGTCAATTCGGTTTATACGCTGACGATAAGAAGTAACCGTCGTTTCGCCAAGAAATCCTTGATTCCAAGAGAACGGAATTATTGCAAGATGAATTAATTCTATAAGGTCTCGAATTTTGTGCATATGTTTGGAATGTTTGCTTGCATGCACCGATGAACGAGTTTAAACGTTTACCGATTCTATGCTTCTAACTGTTGAAGAGGACTGCGATAATCAGAAGTTGTAAATTAAAAGTAATTTCATTACCTTGAGTATGCACATAATTTTTGCACATAATTCGTATGTTCAAAATTTCTGAACGTCAAACATTTATTATGGAGTGACAGACTTATTGTTGCAAACTGTTTTGCTGAAATGTAGCCAGGATTACTCATTAGTCAGTGGGAAACACGAAAACTTACGACCATCAATTGTCTTCGAACCTTCCTGAATAGCACGAACTTATGTGTTTCTAAGTGATATCTTTACGAATGAGTGGGTGAATGTGTGTTAAGATGCATATTTTGAATACCGACAAGAACAATGGTAAGGTAGAGTGATAAACAGATGAATAGCTGACTGAAACACAGCACGACATCCTGAACTACTATATTGGCTGAGCAAGGATCGGTCAGTTATTCAAATGATTATTACTATTATCGTGGTACTTTACTACTGTCCTCATCGTGATATCGTTTTTTATCATCGCCAAGATGTTTATTTTATGCGTTCATTGAACAAGACAATATTTTGAAGGTGAATAATTGCATAGGATATAAGAGATGAAGTGGAACAGTACTATAAATAATAATGGTAGCATCGATAATAACGATAATAACGATGAGCAAACACAACGTAGCAATAAACGTTCCCGTATTGATAATACCAATTCGTATTCTTCACTTAAATCAACTGCAAAAAAGGTTTTTAATTCATTTTGATTGTTCACTAAAATGGTTTAATTGTTGTAGTTGATATTCGATATGTTCTATTTTTCATCATGGTAATAAAATGATAAGATAATAATAATAATAATAATAACAGTTATAACATTACAGAAACGTTTTCAACGTGCAGAATTACCAATTGACTTAGCACGGGATGAACTGGCAGATGCAATTCGGAACAATGACATTTGTATTGTAGTTGGTGAGACTGGTTCGGGTAAAAGTACTCAAATACCGCAGGTTTATTGTTATCACTTTATTACTGTTATTGAGATACCCCTTGTTTGAACGATCATGTGATGACAAATGCAAGTCTCCTGATATCTCGAAATGCATATTCAGTTAGTCACAACAGTTGATTTGAATTTATAAGTTAATGATTAAGTTTGATTTGCTCTTGTAATATTTCAAATAATCACGGTTATATTAGGCTTAGTTTAGCCTAACTGTCTTTATTGCGATCTAAATTGAATGACATTTTTAGTGGACTATATTTGAGGAAGTTAATTGAGTACGTTTTTGAATTAAGAATTAAGTAGTGATATATAATCTCTTTCCACTCCAAATCAATCAGCTGAAGGTTACCAAATTTAAGACTTTAATATTCGTTTGGTAAGTTCCATGGAACGGTTGTCATATATGGACTGAATTTTATTCATTTGTGTAAATCTGTTATTTTGTCACTGGAGGAATTCATTCGGTTGTAATTTTATTTAAACGATCCACCACATAAATTTAAAGGGAATTTTCAAAATGAAACCAAACTTTGCAGATTTGTTATGAGGAGAGTTTAAGTGGTCCGGGATTGATAGCGATAACACAACCCAGACGTGTGGCTGCGATTACACTGGCGAAACGAGTTGCATCTGAAATGAATTCGGAATTGGGTGATCTGGTAGAGAATCTTTATTGTTCTTATCAGTGCTTCTTTTGATTGCACTTACTTTGATAGGTTACACTTCTTCGTTTTTTGGTGAGCAGTTTGAGATTTAGATTTCATCCGTCGTCTTGCAATTTAATTTCTTATTTCGTGCACTAAAAATGGCTCAAAGAGTTAATTTATCGTGATGGTGCCGGATAATGAATTTGTCTTGGATTCGTTTTGTACTGGTGTTATGTTCAGAAGGGTGAAGAATAAGTTAAAATTGATATTTATTGTTAATTCTATTGAAATGAATAATTATGTACTGGCCGTTGTGGTAGTTGGTGAAGGAGTGGTTGGTTTCTGGGTAGTGGTTGTTGGTTTTTAGTAGTGGTCGTTGTTGATGAAGCTGTACTGGCCGTTGTGGTAGTTGGTGAAGGAGTGGTTGGTTTCTGGGTAGTGGTTGTTGGTTTTGTAGTAGTGG